>CANXYC011642470.1:0-12583 GCA_948193065.1 Aleurites moluccanus
ATATATATATATATATATATCCAAAATATTCTCAACTGAAAAATCTCGGGTTTCACAATGATGCTCTAAGTTAGTATCATTTGTATCTCTTAGAACGAAATTGCTCCAAAAGCTCCGCAACTGGATGCTTTGCAGTTGTTGATGTATTGGATGACCATTTTCTTGTTCTAGTGCGAAGTGTAAAGAATCATTATCCATTGTTTTGTAAATCTTTTATGAAAAGATGGATTAGTTTTTGAATATAGTTAATTGGGATTTGGAATTAATTTTTAGAAACTTCACTTGTAGTTTGAGGAAGTTTATTTTTGTGCAATGATTATGTTCTTGTATAAGTTTTTAGTTTTTGACGACTGCTACTGATTACCTCGTATGTTTGTAAGGGTGAACAATTAATGTATTTTAATGCTAATTAATAATGTTAATTTTGCAGTTTTGGGTTGAAAATTTTACCTCTAACCTTTTAGTCATTTACTCTAAATGTGATATGTGTAAACATTATATTTATTCCCGGATTATTATTAATATTGCTAGTTATTTCAATTATAATTTGAAAAGTCAATTATTAATTTTTTTATTTGTATTATTTTTATTTAGTAAAATATGATTAATTAAAAATATGTTTAATATTAAATTTTAAAAAATAATTAACCAATATCAATCTTAAAAAAAAAATTATGTATATACTATTTTTTTTGTTATATAGTTTTGAATTATTACACTTTTAAAATTTAATTTCAAATTTAAATTTATATTTAAATAATTGTCCAAACAATAAATTTCAAATCTAAAATTTCAAATTCTTTATAATTCTGAATTTAAATATTTACAAATTTTTAATTATAAATTTAAATTATTACATTTGAAATTAAATTTCAAATTCAAATCCATACATCTAAACATAATTATTGTGTAATTTTTTCAAATGAATGAAAATAAATAGTAAAAAATTATTAAGTAATTGCATGTTTTATGGTTATATTTATTATTGAATTTTGTTCCACAAATAAAGGAGTATAATTTAAATAAAAAAAATTAAACATAAGATTTTTTACTTTATCAAATAATTATGATTTTTATATTTTATTATTTGGAGAATTTTTTTTTAGTGCAATGGAAAATAAATTTACACCAGCTGATGAAATTTAATAATTCAATTTTGTATCATAAATTAAAAAAAAGTGACAACTTTTACGTTACAAATAAAAAATAGTATAAAGAAAAAAAATAAAGTTACCTAAAAAGATTATATTAAATTATTATTTTTTAAAAAGATAATTCACCTTTTTTTTTTATACAGTTACAAGCAAATAATTTCAAATGTTGTAGACTTGCCGTAGATAAATAAATGTATATTATAGAAAAAAAAAATGTATCTATAATAATAATTTCATTAATTAATATTGATCACAGTTTTGGAATCGTCAGTTCAAAAATGCTAAGTGAACTAAAATCAAAATCTTAAACAATAATTTTGATCCAATTTAGAAATCGTCGGTTTTAAAATAATTTCGAATTTTGGTTTATATTTCAATTTGATACGATTTTAATATGGTTTGAAATCAAATTTATTAAAAAAATATATATAAATAAACTTTGAGAAAAAAAAAAAGAATTTAAACTTAATCATTAACATTTACATCAACATCAAATTTTCAAGATAATGGGATCAGTGAATTCACCGATTAAATTTTTATATTTGCTTGTACTTATATTTCTATTTACTATTATAAAATAATTAAAAATAAGAATAATTAAGAATAAGAATTAGAATAATTAATAATTAAGAATAAGAATTAAAATAATTAAGGAGATAATAAAAATAAATAAATTTAAAATTTGAATGCTAATTGAGAAATTAAGATAAGAGATTAAAAAATAGTTGAGAAAAATTAAAATTTTAAGGAAAAAGAGTTATAAAATTATTAAATCAAACTTAACGAGCATTCAGTTTAATTTATATTTTGAATAAATCTGTATTTTAATAAAATAAAAAAAATAAATAAGAGTGGATGGTATAATACATCTGAATGATTAATTTTAAATATGTGAGTTTATTTAGAGAAAAATTAATATAGAATTAATTTATAAATTAATTTTATTAATAAATATGATAGTTATATATTAAATATATGATTTATTTATAATATTAATTAATCTTAATTAAGTTTAAATTAAATTAATTTTATATCATTATTTGTAATTCTTTAAAAAGAAAAATATATGATAAAATTATTAAAATTATATATAAAAAAATTATTAAAATTATTTGTAAAATTTTATTTTTTTTGTTTGAAATAGAATCAAAATCATCCGTTTTAATTTGATTAAAAAATTATTGGAATTAAAACCGAAGATGTAGGAGGAAACTTAATAATTACTAGTTTATTAATAAATTACAGTAGAGCATGTACTAAAACGACAACGTTTAATTTTTTGAATTTTTTTTTTTAATTTTCGTAAGAAATCCTTCCGCAGCCAGAAGTGAAGCGAGGGTTTTGCAGACACTCAACTCATTTCATCAGTTCACCTCACCAAGCTACCATGCCAACGGTGAACGTGGTGAGAGATCGTCTGTTCGCCGCCTTAGGAAGAAATTACAGTAATCCCCTCTCTCTCTCTACAATAATCACTTGTTTCATAATTTGATTGATTGGATCTTTGTTTATTGAATTGTAGCTCAGGAGGAGTTCGAAGATCTCTGCTTCAGTTTCGGTATCGAGCTTGATGATGTGGTAAGCGATTCATTTTTCATTGCTTTACATCGGATTTTAAGTAATTGACTTTTTAGTTTTAAGTGATTAAAAATGTATAGTAACTTCGCTTATCAGACAACTGATGAAGCAATGAATAGAAAAGAGAGGCATGAGGAACAAAAAGCAAATGAGGGTGAAGAAGTTATTTATAAAATTGAAGTTCCTGCTAACAGGTATGTCTTAAATAGTATAATTTTTTGCCTATTTGCTTCTTTGGTTTGCTTTTCTTACATCTCTCTTTTCCTATTACAGGATTTTTATTTAGTTTGCTCAATCTGGTTGTTTTTTTTAGAGTTTAGTAGTGCTAGTTTGCTTAAGGGTTGATGTTTAAATTGTAGGTTACTTTATTGGGTTAAAACTTGAAAATATTTCTTTTTAATTGGTGAATGGGAAGAAAATACATGGCATTATTGGTATTTAATGAAGATTGATGGAAAGATTTTGATAGTCATTTTGTTTTGTCTATGTTCAGATATGATTTACTTTGTCTTGAAGGGCTAGCTCAAGCCCTCCGTATTTTCAATAAGCAGGATGAGACACCTACTTACACTCTTGCAAAAATTAGCAAGGAATCAATGCATAAGATGCATATAAAGCCAGAGGTATTTGTTTAAGCTTTGCTTACACAAATTAAGTAAGGTTTATTTGTCATTATAATATATTTATTTGGTTGTGGCATTTGTCCTTGCTGTAGACATCATCCATTCGTCCCTATGTTGTCTGTGCTGTTTTGAGAGATATCACATTTGATGAAGCAAGTTACAACAGCTTCATCGATCTCCAAGACAAGCTTCATCAAAATATTTGCAGGTAATAATATGACTGGAATGTTGTGTTTTTGTTGCTTAGGTTTTTAGGTATTAATTTAGTTTTTAATCCCTCGTAATGTTGACACCCCATTCATGTTTCAGGCGAAGAACATTAGTTGCAATTGGGACTCATGACTTGGATACATTGCAAGGTCCTTTCACCTATGAGGTGGGCTTTGGCAACTCTTATTTCTTTGTCATATAATCTTATCATGCACTTGCTGTATTTTTAGTAATGTGACACCATAGTAGCCAAGTGGGAGAATCCTAGTTACATGATGATGCTTTAGTTCCTTCCTACTTGGGAGAAAAAAGGGGAGCTGCAGCTTGATATGAAGTCCTAATGGACCATTGGATCCCATCAATCATTGCTCATGTAATTGTCATATTCATACTCTTGTGATGAAATAATATGTTGGTAATGTTGTTTCCAGTTTGTTCAATTACGTATTAAGAGTGGGATTTAATGTTTATTGCAGATCCATCAGGCTTTTGGTTTTGCTTTCTCTGTGAACAAAATACGTATTGACTTTTTAAGTCATTTGTCTATATCATCCATGAACATGTTTGGCATGAATTATGTTCTCTTTGAGAGCTTTTCTTGCTCTTATTTGCTTTCCATAAGTCATGTTCACACTGGATGAGAATTTCATTGATAGCCTGACTGCATTGATAACCCATCTTATTGGCTTATTTCCAGGCTTTGCCACCTCAAGACATCGACTTTGTTCCATTAAAACAGGTAATCTATTCATTTTTAGCTTCTTTATATGTTATTTTAAACAAAATAGTTTTTTGTGTGTTATAAGAAGATGAATGGCACAAAATCTTGTCAGGGTGTAGTTTGTTTAAACTAGAGAGATGTCAACAGCCATTTATCTTTGTTGTTATAATTAGATTGTTGTTGACTGTTTGGATAGGTAATTATGTCCGCTTTTTGTTTCTCATGAGTAATCTAAATATTTTCTTACAAGCATGAGACTTGGCTGAAAGTATATGGGATTGCTATGAAACATCTAGCTAAGCAGACTGTTTGTCCCTACTTTTCATGTCTTAAAATTGGAACATCTTTTCTAATCCAGCCATGGTGTATCTTCTCATTGTCGATGCCTTGTGCATTATAGTTATTGTTGCTGGAGAAGTGTTTGATTAAACTAGTTTTGATCTCTTATATATTTGGTTCTTGTTGTTTAGGTCAAAAACTTCAGAGCTGATGAGCTGATGGAGTTTTACCGGGTGAGTTGATACCAAGACATTAGCATTTCACCATCCATCAATGCCATTATCAAGCCCTGAAAGTGAATTTACGTTTTTGTTTTCCCCCTTCTTGTGAATAGTGAGAGGTTGGTAGTTCTGTGCGTGCTCTTGTGCAGGATTTTCTTCTTCTTCTTTCTTTTTTTTTTTTAAATGTAATTACTAGCAATTTAATTGCCTTTTATTTTCTAAATTTGATTATTTGGCAATTGTAGGAGCATGATTTGAAGCTAAAGAAGTTTTTGCATATAATTGAGAATTCACCAGTGTTTCCTGTTATATATGACAGTAAGAGGTACAGGCAGAGCTTCTTAGTGATATTCTGTAATTATGAAAATTTAAGTTCCTCTCCAGGTTAGCTTATTGATTCTGCATGACATTTTTCTCTTACCATCATGATCTCTTATTCAAAATTTGATTTTGCACTACCGATCCATATGAATACTTTAATTATGGCTAAGGGGTTGAGCATGTACTGCATTGCATGTGACCTTCACCTGGAGAAAGAAAAAACAATATCACTGACCATAGTAGCACTAGTCATCTCTTTATTTGCTGTCGACTTTAATAGGATGTGCACAACAATGTGTTAATATGTTCTCTATTCATGTTAAAAGTATGAAATTTAATGTTTCTTGATGCATATGAACCATAACAATTTGCTTTTCTGGTTGTAAGTTTCATATATATAAATGATTGAATTTCTTTCTTCAGAACTGTTTTATCTCTTCCTCCAATCATTAATGGTGCACATTCAGCTATCACTTTGAAGACAAAGAATGTTTTCATTGAATGTACAGCCACGGATCTGACAAAGGCTAACATTGTTTTGAACACAATGGTAAAGATCTTAAGAGTTCTGGTTGCTTTTACTTGTTAGTTTGTAGCTCAAATTTCACTCATTACTTTTTTTTTAATGGTATTGGTTTCTTAGGTGACGACTTTTTCTGCGTATTGTAAAAGAAAATTTGAGGTGGAACCAGTTGAAGTTATATATTCTGATGGCAAGTCATATGTCTATCCTGACTTATCTGTCTATAGTATGGAAGTTCCACTATCGTATATTACTGGCTCAATTGGAGTCTCTTTGAAGACAGAAGAGGTATTGAAATTCCTTCCATTTCTGCACTTCATATTATTACTTTAGTCATCACTTCAGCTAATGTATATGATTTCTCTTCCCGTGTGTTTTTGCACATGATGGTCATATTAAAGTGCATAGTCTCCTTTCATTTTTTATGTTTTTTATAAGTTATTTTCTATTTATAACATTTAACGCTCGGACATTTTTCTTTTTTCTGTTCCACATACCAAAATTTAGATGATCAGTGCGATTGTGAATTGGTTATCTTGTCTTTACCCTGCAGGTCACGAGTCTGTTAAATAGGATGCAATTGCATGCTGAGAAGTCTTCATCAGGTGCTGACAAATGCAATATCAATGTTTCTGTACCTCCAACCAGAAGTGATGTTCTTCACCCTTGTGACGTTATGGAGGTAATAATAGTTGTGATCATTTATTACCTTTAGTTCCAAATTCTGTTGGGGCTATTTCATTATACTGAGGTATTTTATTTTCTAGGATGTTGCAATTGCTTATGGATATAATAATATTCCAAAGAGAAGGTTACCATCGTTGAAGCCACTAGCCTTGAATCAGCTTGAGGATCTCATTAGAGTGGAGGTACTGGAAGAAAATTTCTCTCTCTCCCTCTGTCCATCCCTTTGTCAGCCTCTCTCTCTCTCTGCACAGATACTCTCTCTGCTGCTTTAACTACTGGCAGGAGTTACCTTTCTTTTGGTTGATTTTCTAGTGTTCTCCCTTTTGGTTATTATTATTGTCATTATTTTTTCTTTTGTGATTTATTAGGTTGCAATGAATGGATTTACAGAGGTTTTAACATGGATTTTATGCTCTTATCGTGAGAATTTTTCCATGCTAAATCGGAAAGATGATGGATCAACTGCTGTGATTGTTGGAAATCCTCGTTCCTCTGATTTTGAGGTTTGTATGCATGTTTTTTCTTTTGCCAGGGAATTTCTTTTGGGTGGATAAACAGAATATTATGTTGATGGACATTTTGAGGATGACAAGAGATGCATTCTGAGGGCATTCTTTTTGTTCTGTTTTTCCGGTTCAAGAGTTTTGATTGAATCAAAACTCAAATTTTTGTGAAAATAAATTGTATGAGCACTGTTGTTTTACGATAAGAGGCTCTGTATAATTAAACTATGTCTCTGTTGAACTTGTTAGTTGAGTATGGTTAACATCTTCTGAAAATATTTTCTTTCAATTCATCGAGTTGAACTTGTTAGTTGAGTATGTTTCTCTTGAACTTGTTAGTTGAGTATGATTAACGTCTTCCGAAAATATTCTCTTTCAATTCACTGAGTTTGTTATTTGACGTCTTCATTGAATTTTTTTTTACCTGGGTACCCTTCAAGGACAATTCAGTATGAAGAAATTAGATACAATCTTTTCATCCTCTTATAATTATTTCTGAATTTCATGATGTGAAAATCCACACACGACATGTTAAATTGATTTTAGCATGACATTGACCTAATTTTTATTACTTATTCAAAATTTTACTTTGCTTCCTTTGCATAGGTTGTCCGAAGCAGTCTCATACCTGGTGCTTTGAAAATAGTTGGTCATAATAAAGACCATCCAAAACCAATAAAGGTATTCATTTTTTGTACTCTGATATATTTTATTGTTTCACATAATTCCACACATCTTCCACATGGCAAACTGAAGGTGAATTTAATTGTTAGTACTAGGCCATGCTTAACATTGATGAAGTACGAGAATGTTCATGATAGTCTGGGCTCTGGGGTAATAATTAGAGCCACTTACTAATGTAGGAGGAAGATGCCTGCTGTTCATAAAATAACTACTTTCCTGTTGGAAAATTTTGTTTAGAGTCCAAGATTGATTGATTGATTTTGCAAGACTACAGACAGCTGTAGCTTTTATATGTGTGCATGCACATATGTGCACACACAAGAACCATTATTCCATGTAACCTCAATATTATAACATTATAGTGTAGAACTCCTGTTCTCCCCACAAGAATGGTAATGTTCTTTGTTTTTTTTAGGAGAACGTTCTTTGTTTGTTAATATGTGATAATGTGTATATTGACATTTGCCCTAGATTTTTGAAGTGGGTGATATAGTACAGCTGGATGAGAGTAAAGATGTCGGTGCAGCAAATCGGCGCCTACTTGCGGCTCTTTATTGTGGCACTAACTCGGGATTTGAGGTATAAGTTTCTTCCTTGCAAGTATTTGTCTTTTTTTTTGAATCACTGAGAATGAAGTAATGATTTTATTATATGATTATTTAATTACAAGGTAATGCATCAATTTGTTTCTCAATTTTGGCAGATATTGCTAATTAATTTTCTTATTTGAAGGCACATCGATTGCTTATTATTAACATGAATAATGTATTTTGACGATATTTCAGAGCCTTTTGTTACGGACAGATTTGCCCTAACTGATTAATAGGATCTGAAAGAGAAGAATTAGAGATATGAATAAATAGAAAGGGAGAAAGAGAGAGAAAATAGGAAGAGAGAGAAAGAAATTTGATATTGAATTCTTTGATGCCCATTACAAAAGAAGAATAGAGATTATAAACCTTACCTTGTGCTAATCTGTTAGAGTTGTAACAGAATAACAACTTATAACAATATTCTATACTCAATAGCCATGCTGGCTGTCACAACTAACCAAAAGCTAAATTATTTACTCAATAATACGTGTCATCTATTTACTTACTAACACTTGTATTTCTATTCTTGTGTCTTTTTTTGTGATACGTAACAAAACCCTCTCCATTACATCTTTCTTGTCCCCAAGAAAGATTAGAATTAGGAAACTGTGGTGCAATGAAGGAGTGGTCTTCCCAAGTGGAGTCCTCTGAAGGTAAGTTAACCCATTTAATCAGCCCTTGCAGGACTGCTTGACCAACTCTGTTAATGGTTCTGGTCTCCAATATTGCTTTTGGATGAACTAGTATGGCGTCCTCCTCCATTGTTGGTAAATCCAGCAAAGGGGTAATTGATTGTCCCACCTTCTTCTTAAGCAAGGACACATGGAATACTAGATGAATAGATGTTGTGGGAGGCAAATTCAACTTGTATGTTACTTGTCCAACCTTTTCTAGAATCTGAAATGGCCCATAGAATTTAGGAGATAGCTTCAAACTGTTCCTCAGTGCTATAGTGGTCTGCCAATAGGGTTGGAGCTTGAGATATACCCAATCCCCCACTTGAAATTCTGTCCGTTCTTCCTTTGATCTTGTTGCTGTTTCATTCTATTCCGAGCAACACTTAAATTTTCTTTAAGTAGATCTAAAAGATGCTGTCTATGCTGTAATAAGTCTTCTACAGCAGCTACCTTTGATGGAACAACTCCTAGGATAGATGGAGATGGAGGAGAAAACCCATATAATCCTTCAAATGGAGTCATCTTAATGGAGCTGTGATATGAGGAATTATACCACCATTCAGCTAGTGGTAACCAATCAACCCAAGCTTTTGGCCTTAAGTGAGTCATACACCTCAAGTAACCCTCCAAGCATTGGTTAACCCTCTCCGTTTGGCCTTCGGTTTGAGGGTGATAAGCAGTGTTGTAGATGAGTTTTGTACCCAACATGTGAAATAATTCTCGCCAAAAAATACTGGTAAATATTTTGTCTCTATCAGAGACTAGTCTGCAGTACTCCATGGAGCCTAAGGATCTCCTTAAGGTACAATTGTGCAACAGTAGCAGTTGTGAAAGGGTGGGAGGGGGGCAAAAAATGTGCTGTTTTGGTCAAATGACAAACGACAGCCAGAATAGTGTCCTTACCTCTAGATTTAGGTAATTGCTCTATGAAGTCCATAGAGATATGTTGTCAAGCTTGAGTGGGAGTAGGAAGGGGCTGTAGCAGGCCGGTTGTAGCACATCGCTCCGTCTTACACCTTGCACAGACCTCACAATTCTTCACCCAATTTTTAATGTCACTCAACATTCCAGGCCAAAAAAAATGTCTATGAAGTCTATCGTAAGTGACTTGTATACCAGAATGTCCCCCAATTGCACTGTCATGATAAGTCTGTATTAGCTGCTGTTTAAGTGTAGATGAAGTCCCCACATAAATTCTGTCTTTATAGAATAACATGCCCTGTTTAACTTCGAAACCAGGATGGGCTGCCTTATCCAATGCTAATTGTCTGAATAAGTCAGTAGCTTTGATATTATTGATGTAAGAATTTGATATGGAGGTCATCCAAGTTGGAACCATCTGTGTTTGCATAGAGTGAACGCGAAGCCCGGTTGTTGTCCCCCTGAACATGCCATGGTGGAGAATCTATATCAGCTCTTCTTGATAGGGCATCCACCACTCTATTCTCAATCCCACTTCTATAAAGGATCTTGTAATCCAAACCCAATAGTTTAGATATTCCTTTTTGCTGCAAATTCATGTGTAATCGCTGCTCAAGTAGGCGTTTGATGCTTTCATGATCCGTTTTAATACAAAATTGTCCTTGCTCCAAATAGTTCCTCCATTTAGTGACTGCGTAGGTAATGGCCAATAACTCTTTTTTGTAAACGGATAAAGCCTTGCTTCGAGGTCCAAAGGCTTTCGAAATATAAGCAATCGGGTGCCCTTGTTGTTAAAGTATGGTTCCCATTCCCCAATCACTAGCATCCTTCTCAATTGTAAAGGGTAGGGTGAAATTAGGTAAAGCTAAAACTGGTGCTTGAACCATTCTTAACTTCAACTCCTCGAAGACATGTTGTGCTTCCTTGCTCCGTTTAAAGCAGTCTTTCTTCAACAAATCAGTAAGAGGCTTACTAATAATGCCATAATGATGAACAAATTTGCGGTAGTATCCTGTTAGGCCTAGAAAAGTCCTCAATTGTTTCACTATTTCAGGAGTAGGCCATTGTTGCATAGCTTGTTTTTTCTTGGGATCAGTTGATACCCTTTGTCTTGAAATAATGTGACCCAAGTAATCAATTTCTGATTGAGCAAACTGACATTTAGATAGTTTGGCAAAGAGGGTCTGCTGCCTTAATGTTTCCAAGACTAATGCTAGGTGTTTTAGATGGTCCCCCCATGTTTGGCTATAAAAAAAGATGAGAACAAATTTGCGGAGGAATGGTTGGAATATACTGTTCATTAGGACCTGAAAAGTTGCAGGGGCATTAGTGAGTCCAAAGGGCATTACTATGAACCCATAATGCCCTTGGTGTGTCTTAAAAGACGTCTTATGAGTATCCCTAGGTTTCATACGAATCTGATGATAACCCGCCCTCAAATCCAGCTTAGAAAAGAACTGGACTCCATTTAATTCATCAAGTCTTCTACAATAGGGATCGGAAATCAATCTTTCACCATCACATCATTCAACCTCCTGTAATCGACACAAAACCGCCAACTACCGTCTTTCTTTTTGACCAGCAGAACTGGAGAAACGAATGGACTGTTGCTGGGCTGTATCACAGCTTTCTGAAGCATCTCTGCAACTAATTTTTCAATTTCTGCCTTCTGATAATGCGAGTATCGATATGGTATGATATTTTTAGGTTGAGTATTAGAAAGTAGGGTAATAGAATGGTTGTAGGTTCTGAATGGTGGCAACAATGTAGGTTCTTGGAATATCATGGTAAGATGTCAATAGGTTTTCTAGGTCTGAGTTATGGTGGGTAGTAGGTAGGGATTGAGTCAAGTTTTGTGGTTTTGGTAAGAGGTTTGGTTCGGGTGAATCATAAGTGAGGTGGCTCTCAATACTGCAAATACAGAAGAGTGGTGATTGAAAATCTTGTCCACGTTTCCTCATTAAATTGGATGTCTCTCTCTAGTTCAGGTCATGATTAATTCTCCCTTAAGGTGACTCGCTGCCCGTTCAACTGAAATGAAATGCTGGAATTCTCGAAATCAAACAAAACTGGATTAAATCCCTTAAGCCAATTCACCCCCAAAATAATGTCAAAACTACCCAATTCCAAAACCCTTAGAGTGAAGGTGAACTCTAAGGCTTGCATCTTCCATCAAAACTGATGGCAGTAGTTGCTTCAAAGTAAGGTCCTTCCATCTGCTACTTTAATCAGTTTTGTAGCAGCCTCAATCAAGTCCAATTTGAGCTCCCTTGCTAGTTTGTAGTCGATAAAACTAGAGTTGCTACCTGTGTCGACAAGGATCATCAACGTCCTGTTGTTATGTCTCCCTTCTAATCTGATTGTTTCGGCCCCCTCGTTGCCCTCCAGAGCATGAACTGAAAGCTCAATTTCTTGCTCAGTTATGCCTCCTTCCATCTCTGTCAATGCCCATCCAGTGTAGGGTCCTCTAGATTAGGGTCATCATGGGTAGTTATGGTGGCTAGGGTTTGTATTTTGCATTGATGATCAGGGAAGTATCTCTCCCTGCACTTAAAACAGGCTCTAGAAGGATTTTTGTTAAATGAGGGAGGTGGGGGAAAGGGTTTGGAAGGTGCTGGAGCCGATGAATTGGTTTTGGTGTTTGGGAAAAAGTTGCGTGAAGTGGATAATGGCTGAGATTTCTGATTAATGTTATGGGTTGTAGAAAAATTTTGAGGTGAAAGATGTTGAGGTTTAGATG
Organism: Aleurites moluccanus; assembly: GCA_948193065.1. Lineage (NCBI taxonomy): Eukaryota > Viridiplantae > Streptophyta > Magnoliopsida > Malpighiales > Euphorbiaceae > Aleurites > Aleurites moluccanus. Next base: position 12,436 of record CANXYC011642470.1, read on the forward strand.
GATATGAAGGGTAAAGTGTAGTGCGAGAGATTGGATTTGGTGGGTGGGGATAGGAATTTCTGGTTAATGTTGATGGTTTAGGCTGCCAGGGTTGAGATTGATACCCTTTTGAACCCTTACTAACAATCTTCTCTTGCATTCTGGCTAG
>CANXYC011642639.1:0-12855 GCA_948193065.1 Aleurites moluccanus
GCCTCGAAGCATAAGCTATCACCCTTCCATACTATATAAGCACACAACCAAGCCCCACTCGCGATACATCACAATACACCGCATATCCTCCTTCACCTGATGGCAATGCTAAAACTGGTGTCGTGGTGAGACAAATCTTCAACTTTTGAAAACTCTCTTCACATGCATCTGACCATAGAAATTTGACTTGTTTCTGAGTGAGCTTGCTTAAAGGAGTTGCAATCTTGGAGAAGTCTTGAACAAATCTCCTGTAGTAGCCTGCTAAACCCCAAAAACTTCTGACTTCTGAAACATTCGTGGGTCTAGGCCAACTAAGAATTGCATCAATCTTTTTAGGATCAACTCTAATCCCTTCCTTGCTCACTATATGCCCCAGAAAGCCAACATTCTCTAGCCAGAATTCACACTTAGAAAGCTTGGCAAATAGCTGATGCTCCCTCAAAATCTGCAATACAACTCTAAGTTGTTCTTCATGCTCTTCTTTACTCTTCGAATACACAGGAATGTCATCAATAAACACAATGACAAACTTGTCCAAGAATGGCCTGAACACCCTATTCATCAAATCCATGAATGCAGCTGGTGCATTAATCAATCCAAATGTCAACACTAAGAACTCATAGTGTCCATATCGAGTTCGAAATGTTGTCTTCGATACATCCTCATTCTGAATTCTCAACTGATGGTACCCCGATCTCAAGTCTATCTTTGAGAAATGACTTGCACCTTGCAGCTGATCAAACAAATCATCATTCCTTGGCAAAGGATACTTGTTCTTGATAGTCACCTTATTAAGCTACCTGTAGTCTATGCATAACTTCATAGAACCATCCTTCTTTTTCACAAAGAGTACAGGTGCTCCCCAGGGTAAACTACTGGGTCTAATGAATCCCTTGTCAAGCAGATCTTGCAACTGAGTCTTCAACTCTTTCAACTCAACTGGTGCCATATGATAAGGAGGAATAGAAATCGGACTTATGCCAGGTAGCAACTCTATATCGAATTCTATCTCTTTATCCGGTGGCAAACCAGGCAATTCTTCAGGAAATATATCCGAGAACTCATTGACTATAGGAATCTGCTCCATACTCTTCACTTCCTTATTCGTATCCCGAACATATGCCAAATATCCTTGGCAACCCTTTCTCAACAATCTCCTTGCCTCAATGGCAGATATCACATTGTACGGTGCTTCGCTCCTTTCCCTTTGGAACACAAATTCCTCACCCGAAGGTGGCTTAAAGACAAGCTTCTTCCCATTACAATCAATAATGGCATACTGCTTGGATAACCAATCCATGCCCAAGATCACATCGAACTCCAACACTGGCAATTCAATCAAATCTGCATCCAAGCTCTTGCCACTTTTGCTAACCACACAGGATGGATAGGAGTTCCAAACTTCAATCTCCTCCTCCAAAGGAGTAGACACAATCAACACATTCTCAAGCAAAACACAAGGCACATGCAACTTCTTAGCAAAACAAGATGATACAAATGAATGCGTAGCTCCCGAATCAAACAAAACTCTAGCATCCAAGGCTTAAATCGAAAGAATACCTGTAACCACAGTATTGGATGCTTAAGCTTCATGCTGTGCCAAGGAAAAAACTCTCCCTCTGCCTCTACCCATCGAAGCTGATCCAGAAGCCTAAGACTCATGCTGACCTGATCCTCTGCCAGCTTCAGTAGCTCTATCCAAATTACCTCTGCCTCCTCCTGGCTGCTGACTCATGCTCCTCTCTCTGCTCATCTGAACTGTAGCTTGAGAAGCCTAATGTCTAACTTCAAAAGAAGGCCATGGACAATCCTTAAGGAAATGACCATGCTTTCCACATCCATAGTATGCACCTGATGCATAAAAGCAGGGTCCTCTATGAAGCTTACCAAAAGTAGGACAAGAAGGATTAGTCCTAGGTGGTGTTGAACTGGCTGCACTGTGGCTCATTTGAGAAACAAATCTAGAGGGATTCGGTCTCTGCTGAAATCTCCCTAATGGCCCTCTAGAACCACCCCCCCCCCCCCTCCCCCCTCCAGCAACTGATTGAGGTACAATGCTCATACTCTTCATCCCACTATCCTGCCTAGAAGAGCTCCCAACCTTAGCCTTCTTCTTCTCTTCTCTCTCGGATCTGGCTTCCATTTCCCTGTTCTCAATCACTCTTGCTTTGTCCACTAGCTTGGAATAGGAATCAAACTCAAGAGCATCCAAAACTTTAAACAACGGAGCCACCAATCCCCTACGGAACCACTGAATCCGTGCCGCTTCTAAAGGCACAAGGGTTGGAGCAAACTTACTTAGCTGGATGAACTTCTTTGCATACTCCGATATAGTCATACCTGGAGTCTGAACCAACCTCTCAAACTTCATAGCTTTAGCATCCCTCACACTCTCCGGAAGAAATTCATCAAGGACCATTTCTCTAAATCTCTCCCATGATAGCTCTTCATTATCTCGAAGCATACCAGAAATGCTTCTCTTGAACCAGTCCTTCGCTTCATCTTTCATTAGATACCTAGTAAATTCAATTGACCTCTTATCAGGGATCCTCAAAATTTGAATCTTCTCTTTTATCTCTTCCAAAAAATTTGTAGGATCCACCTCACCTCGATACTCTGAAGGCTTGAGCTTCAGAAACTTCTCAAAAGATACTTCCTCAACTTGATGTACCACTGCAGGCGGGGGTGGAGGAACTGGAATCTCTAGAACTGCTTGAACAGGAGGAACCTGCTGCTGCCTCTTCTGAGTAATAAACTCAGCAAATACCTCATAGTTCCTCTGCATCTGGTCTAACTGCTGTGCCATATTAGCCACATCTACTGGTGGCACAGGAGGAACCTCATCTCCTCTGTTCCCTCTTACTGAACCCTCTTTGGAAGGAACTTCCCTCCTAGGACGGCCTCGACCTCGTCCTTTTCCTCAACGTGGAGGCATCTCAATAATGATAAGAAGAACAAACACATCAGACTCACTACGCATACTTAACGCAGATATACATATCAAAGGAAGACACAATTGGACGAGACATGATCCTATACTCCGTAGTTATCTTAATCAACACTTATACTAGTGCTCATACATCTCTATTTATCTTCTATATTAAGGATTGTAAACCTAGTGCTCTGATACCACCTCTGTCACACCCTAACTCCAGTGGTGCGACGGTCCTAGGGCAAGGGTAGGCTTAAGGCCACCATAAACCCGTAGAACTCACAAATCATAAATCTCATCAACATCGAATAAATTGCAACATCATATTCTACCATACATCTATCATGTTCATACATATAATCAAATCAGTTATATCTTTCTATTATCATTTCATATCTTTCTCTTGTTCCTTAATGATCAAAAGAGACATCTCACATCACTGAGGAATAAGAGTACCCAAAAAGGTAACAATCATACATTAAAAATATTCTAATATCCTCAAAAGACTAACTACGGAGCTCTAGAGTATACTCCAATACATATTGTATCATAATACCATTAATAAATATACAAAATATTTCAAAAGAATTATTACAATGAAGCTTCTTGGAGTAAATAAGTCAAGAAGCCCGATCCTCTCTATTAGCTCCCTCACAAGCTAAGCTATCACCTGAAATCCACAGAAGAGGAGTGAGCCTTCAACTCAGTAAGATATGAACATTATACAATAAGAACTAAATATCGAATCATGGTCATGAACAAATAATTATACATATAGACATGAAAGAGGTCATGAGCTTTATTTGAAAGAAATGCGATTCTCATAATAATTTAGCTATATCAAATCATGTCAAAATTCAAATCATGGTTCATATTTAGAACAAAGAATGGCATTATCAAATCTCATCTGGTAGAACTGATCACATATCATAACATACGTATCGGTAGCCTTGCTACCTCAACGTGCACACATTCTTGGCCAGGCATACGCCTAGAGCTCCTGGCCCCCTCTAGGTGGAACACCGATAAAAACCCTATCGGCTGGGCTCCCAAAGTGCACAATGGACCAATGAATTTACTCTCATTGGGAAGAGCGTTCTATCTATGGGTCATGGGTTTCAATCTCATAAGAAGCATATTGGCCGCAAGATCATCATCATATAACATTATTCAAATCGGGTTCACAAGCAAGAAACATATGAACTTGATCCAAGAATAATGATCAAGCCATTCACATTATACAAGTATATATGTATATATATATAATAGGACAATCAAATATATAAATACTTTAGTCATTTGAATTTCAACAAACAATAATCGAATGGGATGTTCATACTTATCTCTTTAACAAATTCTCTCAAATTCCTCTTTAGAATCTGCTCACTTAATTCCTCAATCAATTTTGAATTTCTTCTCCTAAGAAATTTCCCAAATATACAAAAATAAGGGTTTTTCCAAACGAATAATATTTCACATGATTTCCTATTAATTAATCATCTTAGAGTCTCTATTCTTAATTCCCAACAATAATTTCATTAATCTTTTAAAGAAAATCTGCATTAAATCTGCATTAATTTTTTCGAGTTACTGTTCATGACAGTCTCAACATCCAGATTTCTCCCATATTAATTACCATTAATGACTGCAATTTGCTAGCAATAAATTCTATATATCCAGAATTAATTATCATAACTTATAGACTTAAATAAATCCAAAGAAAATAGTTTAGGAAGAAAATTTACCTTATTTCCTTCAAACTGAAATTGTGAGATTACTGCCTAAGTCCGATGATTTCTGCCTTAATACTGAATAATCTAGAGGTCTAATGCATTAATTTAATTATTAATGCAGAATTTAAAACGGAACAAATATGAAAAAAGACTGAAATTAATGAAGAAAGATGGAAAGAAGAATCGTGAAAAACGATTCTGGCTGCTGGGGGTTAAATAGATCTCTGTCCAGAAACACGCTAGCCAGCTCGCCTCGCCAGACCTGCCTTGGCAAAGCTACCTCACCTAACATCTCGCCATCCCCACTTCGCATTCCCAGCTCGCACTATCCAGCTCACTAAACTTGATCCGGCAATGTTATTTCGTACATTCCTGCTCGTATATGCTACCTCGCGTATGCTGCCTCGCCAGACTCTCTTCGCAACTCTTCCTCGCATATGCCACCTCGGCAATGCTACTTCGCCTCTTTGCGAACTGCCACTTCACATATTCTCTCTTCGCATAATGCTTCTTCGCATAATGCCACCTCCCCTTATCCTCTTCGCCAAATCCTCTTCGCCTTAGCTCTTCGCCAAAACTCTTTGCCTTTCCTCTTCGCCAAATCCTCTTCGCCAACTCCTCTTCACCTAAGCTCTTCACCAAAGCTCTTCACCACTACGCCATTACGTCACTTCGCATTGCCAGTTCGCAAAATGTCTCCTCACATTTTGCTGGCTCGCCATAATAAAATTCCTCTAAGTTAAATTCCTGCCTGAATATCCCACACTTAGCCGTCTCGCAAATGAACTACAAATATCCAAACTTACTAATTCTTTTTATCCCTTAAAATCAACATATAGGAGCACAACATATCAAAATTCCAAATCAAAAGAACCAACACACAGACCGTGGTGACTCTCCAAAGATCCCCCAGACTTCTGTCCCAAAATCCAACTGAACAACCCTGAGAAAAATCACTCTCCACTGAGATATACTTATCCAAAAATTCTGAAATTTTACATTCATCATCTCAACATACGAAGGAACATTTTTTATGTTCACACCTTTAGCTAATTCTGCCTCAGTCATTCCCAGTAATTCCAAACAAACACCACATCCCTGCAGGAACTCTCAACCAGACCAGCCTTGCCCAAATAGACACAACTCATCACATACACAGAATTTTGTCAATCTATTTTACAAAATTATATCTAAGACATAAATTAACAACTTTCATGTTTCATACTTTACCAAATTATATCTTTAAGACTATGCAATTATCATTACAAAATCCTGTAGAATCCAAAACAGAAATTCCTGAAATTCTCAACATTCCTTTTTAAAATTTTAATGCATTCTCCAAACATACAAAATCAATAAAAACACTACAAAATGGCAGATATTACATTTGGATACATTAAATATGTATTTAATGAAAATAAGAGTTGCTCCAATGGCTATATTTTTTGCCAAAATTTGAACTATAGTGACGGCTACACATTCTGTAGCAGGGGCTACTTATAATGTAGCGGGTGTGACTGATGCTTCAAAAACTTCAAGATGCTTTTGTGTCTTCTGAGCTTTCTTAGTAGCAGTCGCTATATTCTATAACGGGCGCTACTTATAAGTAATGGGAGCTACTTAATAGTGTAGCGGGCACTACTCTTTTGACTCAATTTGAATATGAAATGTGCGGTTGTGACTTTTTGTAGTGGCTACTACTTCAAATTTCAGCATATGTAGCGGCAGACACTTATATAAGTCGCGCACGCTACTTAAGTTAGCGGCAGGAACTTATTCCTATCGCGGTTGCTACTGAAGATAGTCAGCTACTATGACTTATGGATCTCATTGTAACGGCTACTACTGCTGAGTCGCGAGGGCTACTTATCTGGTAGCAGGGCTACAAATCTATTTTCTCTTAACTTTTCTTTTTTTAAAGTTAAGTAGCGGGGCTACTTATCAGTGTAACGGCCACTACAAACCAGCAACCTACAATCTGAAAAGCTATCCTTGCATATAATCAAGAAAATATCATTAAAGGTTTAATTAGTTATTTGCACATATTAAAATGAGTATGTTAGGATATCAAAGATCTAAAAAAGACTGTAACACGAGTATAACGCCCGTTATGGACAGTTGACCTATCACATCAAGAAGGATATGTTTAAAAAAATAATTGTTGCAACCAGAGATCTTGTATTAAATGCAGTCAAAACAATCATATTTATTACTCAAGGTTTGAAGACTATATATATGTGATCATTTGAAGTTAGAGAAAATTTTGGAACACCTTTAGAAAGCATAAAAAGACTATTTCATTGATTTTAGCTCATATACTCTATTTTTTCTACTATATTTGAACACTTGTACTTTAAACTCATTTGTTTTATGTTCAAAACTTGTAAAGCTATTCATACTTCATCTTATATCTTTATAATTGTTTAGTTTGAGTGATAGAGATACTTATAAAACTCTAATTATCAAATTGTATTTGATATTATGGGCGGTATCCCATTGTAAGAGCGAAATCTCGAATAACTATTTGTAAGGGTGAAATAATGGATAAACTAAGTTGTAAGAGATTGGATTGTGAACTCATTACAAAGTGGAACCTCAATATTGGTTTGATATTAAGAGAAGTGGACGTAAAAGAGATGATTGTGCTCCGAACCATTATAAACCGGTTGAGAATTCTCTAAACTTTTCCTCTCTTATTGGGTGAAACTTAATTTGCAATAATTTTTTGAATAAATTTTCCATCAAAGGTATACCTAGACTTAAAAACATCACTACTTGAAGAATTTGGTGTTCGCTTTATCACATATGACCTTCCTAGTTTTGGGGAGAGTGATCCTCATCCCAGTAGAGATCTTAACTACTAAGGAGCTAAATTTAATAGTTATAGAATATGTTGTAGTTTATTAGTGTTTTATTTTATGTTTGTCCCGTGTGTGTAGATGAGAATATGGAAATAGTTTTTATTAGTGGTTAGTTATTAAGTAAGTTTTTTATTATTGTGGGAAGTTATTGTAAAGGATAGTTATCTAGAATTTGTTATTATATTTCTCTATCTAAAAGGTTGTGAGTTAATAAATGAATTAAGCTAGAATTTTAAATAAGATTTTGAGTTCTTAAAAAACTTAGATATCATAGAATTATCTCTTAACGAGCTCTAAGAGATCATAGGTTCACTATTAATGAGTCCTAATTCTATTTTTATATTCAACCATATACACCCATAACTAGATCCAAACTTGGGACCACAACATTTGGTATTAAAGCAAATAGTTATAGGGGATTTACAAAGTTTACATCAACAATTTCAAGCCTTCTTGTTTATGCATCTAGAAGATAGAGCAGAACGAGAGTAAGAGTGTGCTGCCCATGCAACAAAATGATAAGAACTTCCATCTCCACTAGAGATGTTTCAACAACTAGGTTAGATGCTTGTGATGCTGAAGAGAGTTGTATTGTCAACTGTAATAATCATAAACAGAGGAATGGTGGCAAATTGGGAGCAGAAAATATTAGAGTTACCTATAGATCTAAATATTTCAAACTAGACGTTCTCCATTTTGATGGTTCTAATGATCCTTTAGTGAATATTTCATTCAACATCAATTTATTCTTGAAGGTGAGTTGATTGGGGTTAACTTCTTTTTCACTTAGAAAGAGATACACAAATATGGTTTCTCAATTGAAAGGGAATGAAATAAATTTATTTTGTGAAGATTTTAAACAACAATGTAATTTGTCTCTTAGGAACCTAAAATATTTAAAATGATGAATAAAAGAGTTCCTAAGGTTCAAACTAAGGCAATAAGCTAAGAATTGGCAAATTTCAATTGTAATTAGAGTTATAAGGATACAAAGATTAAAAATTATGTATTTGAAGAGATAATGTCCTTGAACTTGGAGAGCGAGTTTGTGTTCGCGTGGAGCTCATCGAAATCGTAAAAATCGAGTCTGAATTCTCTACAAATGACATCAATTTTGCTGAGAATATGAGCTCGGCTTGAATAGTGATGACAAATACAATCATCGATTCAAAGACAACGAAGAAATCAATCGTTGATTCTAAGGAACTTTTCTTTAGAAATATACAAAATTTTATTATTTATTGTTCATGGCTTCATGATGATGATGATAATGATGGTGATTGTGATAATTGTGATGGATGTATTATTATTATTATTATTATTATTATTATTATTATTATTATTATTATTATTATTATTATTTAATTTTTTTATTTTTTAATGAAATTTTGAAAAAATGGAGGAGATGATTAATTGATTTAACGGAATCAAAATTGAGAGACTAATTAATTATTTTATTAAAAAAAATAGATAACTTCATTTCAGGGTAAATGGCTCCTAAAGTCACCAAATTTTAGTGATTTTTACATTTTGATCACTAAACGGAAAAATTCTTTAGATATGTCATTAAAGTTTGAAATTTTTTTCACTGATATGTCACAAGTCAAAAGCAGAGTTCATTTTGCTGATGTGGCATGACACGTCATCACCAGAGGTTGACTATGATACCACATCAGTGCCACCTGTGATCAATGGTTGAGTCAGCAAGTCCAAATTTTAGTGTTTTTTACACTTTGCTCATTAAATGAAAAAAAAAATTCAAATATGTCACTAATTTTTGGAAATTTTGTTATCGATAGGTCACTGCAGGATTTGGAGCAAATTTTCCTGACATAGATTGACATATCATCATCAGAGTTAACTTACTTGCCACGTCATCGCCACATCGATGCCATATAGGATCCAAATGTTGAGTCAGCGTGTAATACCCCAGCAGACCAAGCAATGAATAGTGAAGTACATAAGACAATATGGATATAACGGACTATAGTAACAGATATAATATTAATTTAAGTATGAATAGACTCAATCGATTATTGAAATATACAAAAAATGATAGAGAGTAATACTCATGAATTTTTGAGCCTCAATCGGGTCACTTTTGAGATATTGTTCCGAAAAATACCAGTGTTAATTATACTGTCGGAAAAATAGCAGTCCAGCTCTGACCCAGACCTAGGGAGATTAAGTTAGTTAATTTTATGTGAAATTCTGGTGAAAAGAAAGAGTTAAAAAATATTTTGAAATACTGAAAATAAGAGTAATGGCAAAATCATAATTTATGACAACTTTGAGAGCAATTTTGAAAATCTACTGTCTAGGATCCAGAATTGACCCAAAACTATTTTTAAATGATAGACCAGCCCAAAATAAGGTGTTTTACTCCCCACACTTGAAGTTGAATCTAAACAAAATAGATAGAATAAATTACATAAAGTCTCGAAGTCAAAATATAATTAAGAAAATTTTAGAAGGACGTTTGTGGTGGCCGGCCATGCATTAAAAGGGAAGAGATTTTGTTTGTAGATTTTTCTTTAATTATCATCAATAGGAATTGGACATATTGCCACAATCTAAAAAACTCTACACTTTTTCCATCTCTTATCTATTGAGTATGGCGTGTATAAAAGAAAGAGAAAAGAATGGTTAGGGGAAGAGAAGGAGCTGAAACACTAGAAAAAAAATATAGCCATCAAATATTATCAACTCAACCATAAAAACCAACAAAAATAGATCGGAAAATTGATGAGAGGAAGAAAAGTGAAGAAATGAAGTTGATGGAGATTATGTAAAGCTATTTGGTGGAACCAAAAAAAAAAAAGAGATTTAATGGTTCAAATTTAAGGTAAATTTCTTAAACTTTAATTTTTAGTTTAATTTAAGAGTTCTAAGGTTTGATTTGGCAAATAATTGAGGTAACTAAGTTAAAAATATAAAGAATGAGCTAGAGTTTATATAATTTCTGAAATCTGATTTGAGGCAGTAAATTTTGGCTAATATTTCAAAATTTTAATGACTAAATTTGAGGATGGTCAAAACATTAAAGTTGTAGATATACATGTTAATTAGATCTTTGTAAAATAAATTTGTAAAATTCGAAGTGAGGAAATATTTATTGAATAAAAATTGTGATAGATCTGGAATTAGGGTTATGAAAAAATGCTACAGTGTTTTTATTGTATATAATGATAGAGATAGAATTAGAAAAAGTGTTCAACATAAAAAGTGTTTATTTATGTCTTATATATAATCTTGTGAAAGGGTTTTTCAATTGAATTTGTGGTTTATGAGATATTAGGTCATGAGTGTAATTTGCCTGAGTTGACTGATAAACAGAACATAGCCTACCAAGTTCTATGGATATGAGGACCTTAAAATTTGAATTAGAGAAAGTGTTAAAAATTAAAGATGTTCATTTATATGTTATCTAAATTATTATAAAAATTTTTTAAAATTGAATGAGTACAGAATTAATTATAGGCATGGAAATATGGTTTATTTGGATAGAGATTTTAGGGCAGTAGTTTAACTTTGAAAATTCACTAATAATTATACAGTGATCCAAATATTCAGAAATTTGGATATGTTATAATATTATATGTCTATTTCAATAGAAAAAAGAATTGCAATAATTTGATAAGTATAGATTTTGTTATGAGATAAAACAGTACAAACTGCCAGAATAGGATTGTAGGCAGAATACAGGGTGGCAGGGCTAGTTATAAGCCTAAGTTTAAATTGACACCATAAATTGTGTAGCAATGGAATTAATGTGAATTTTGAATATGTTAAAGCTTTATATGTTTAGTTTAAGTAGGAATAAGAATTGAAGCAATTGGATAAATGTAGAGAGAGATATGGGTAATGAAACATAGGCTGCCAGTAAAGGTTCTTTATACGTAAAACCTAAAACTTGAAAAATTGAGGAATTTTCTTTAATATAAGTATAAGTAATGTAATTTTATGTTAAATAGTATCTAAATGGAAATTAATTGGATATATAGAGTCAATAGTGAATAAAAGACGTGATGGGTACCATAAGAGATAAGGCAAAGAATCAAGGATAAAGGAAAAGAAAAATGTACAAGACATAAGCTAAGGTGAGTAATGTATACATCATTATGCATATCCATGTTTCGATTTGTTGACCCAATGAATATGTTTCCTTCCTGGTTAAATGCCACTTTGCTATTATTGATCATGTTTTATTCTTCATAAAGATTGAAATTATCCATATTTATTGATTGTTATTGATATTGAAATGCCTATTGTACTTGATTGACCATGTACCAAAATGTTTCCAAAAGTATGCACACCAAATGTTTAGCCATATTCCATGATATTTATTATTGATAGCTATCATTGTATCAAGTAAAGAAACCGATACGTAATTAATAAAATGTATTGAAATTGATTGACAAGTAAGCTCATGTGTATCGATCGAAATCCATTGTACCGTAATATTCCAAATGAATACTTAATATTGTTAATGATTTTCATTGGCCTTTTTATATGTGAATTTGACTGAGCTGCCTTCTGACGGGGTAGTGGGTACATACCATCGGCAATGTGTACATTGATTTATATGGAACCCTAGTTGGGAAGGGTTAACTATCCTAGCCATAGGGCCTTATCAACCTTATGTATATGATATGAGATTGACATTAGATTGATATGAGATTATACGTGTTCATGGCCCTTTATCTATCTTATCTACATGATACGAGTATTGTTTACCTGTTCATTTATTCCAAGCTTATATCTTATTGCTTACCATTAATGGCCATTCTTTCATCGATCATTGTTTATCATCGATTTGATTTTTTTCTGTTCCAAACTTTCAAAGACATTTGGTGTGCAAATTAATTAACCTTGACATGTAAAAATGGATTTATTGATATCTATTCATTGTAATTATTGATGCTTGACTACCATTATTATCCTTTGTTATCATATGTTTATATCGCCTGTTTAATGATGTATACATGCTCACTGAGTATTTTATACTCACCTGTAATACCTCAGCCTAATCTGGACCTAACCCTTAAAGAGAACCTTAAGGGGAAGATTTTTCTTTTCTTTTGAATGTGTTATTAATATGCATTTATGTATGAAATTGATAGTATGCATGTTATTTGAATTGATTTTGAGCATAGAAGGGGTCTAGAGGCTGTTAGGACTTAATCGAGAAATTTTGAGTTTTTGATGAACTGGAGGCAAAATGGTCATTTTTCGCCCGTCGGATTTTAATGGATTTAATATCATATTTGGAGGTAGAAAAGAATTTAAAGACTTGAAAATGACATTATTTAATTTATTTGAGTATTAG
>CANXYC011642711.1:0-57303 GCA_948193065.1 Aleurites moluccanus
TGAAATTAAAATTAGAAAGGAACAGAAATCTGCCTACTAATTGTCTATTTTTAAAGTGATTGTTACTTGTTACAACTCACAAGCTTCAATGCAAAAATGATGTTAATGAAATATAGAGACTAAGTGGTCCAAGAGTTCAAGTGGATTGAAATCTGTTAAATAAAAATAAAAATATTAATTTATAGAAAAAAAATTATTTAATTTATTTAAATTTATTTATTTATATCATTTTAAGTGTCTTATATTTTATATTTTTATTATTTTTTCTTATATTTCTTGATTAATTTTTAATTTTCGATCCACCTAATATTTTTTAATTCTCAATCTACTTAATTTAATTTTCCGACTTCGTTCATAATGAAATAAAAATAAAATTGATTTAATGATATTAAAATAAATTTTTTAATTATAAATTAATTTGAAATCCAACAAAAACTTAAATAATTTGGATGATTGTTGGAACTCAACTGTGAATTTTTTTTTTTTAAAATAATGAATTATAAGCTAAGCAATAAATTACTCTTTATGCTTAAAATTTTTTTTATACTTAAAAATTTTTTCCTAATATTTTTATTAGGGGACTTGAACTCAAATATGTGTTTAAATAGAGTATCCTTATAATAAATATTTATTTCTTTTATTTCAGGGTTTATAAGTTGTAAAAAATACAAAAATTAATATCCTTGATAATTTTTTTTTTAACAAAGTTATTATATATAGATATATATTTGATAACACTATTAATATATTATTATAAATAAGTATTTATTGTTAATTAATATTATTATTTCTTACTTATAATATTAAGTTTTAATATTTGTTAGTATATGCACTACGCTAAATTAATCTTACAAGCGCATAAAAACTATTAAAATTGAAGAAAAGTGGTCTAAATTTAAATTTCTAACATTATATATCACAAAATAAACATTAAACTACTGCACAACTAACATGATGGTAATTAACCCAATTAATTTCGCTAATTATATACTAAATATACAAGTTTTTATATTGAACATTTAACAAAAAAAAAAAAAAAACCCACTAACTGTTTTTAACTTGCTACAATGCGCAGAAATTAACCATTTATATCATCTAAAATTAATCTACACGATTATTAATAATTTTTTTTTAGTTTATTTTAATTTTTATAATTCATTTATTTCTTTAATCACTCTCTACTTCATAATTTTTTAATATTCTGTATTTCTTAATTATTATCTCTATTTTCAACATATTTTTAATGAGAATATGATTGTAATATTAAAATAAAATATAATTTGAATTAGGAAATAAAATAATTAAAATGACATATCAAAAAAAATTAAAACGTTTATTATTAGACAAAAAGAGTACCATCAATATAAAAAAAATATAGATCTACCGATGAAAAATATAGACAGAAAGATAATCGTTAGTATTTTCCGTCGGTTTACAAGCAAACTGTTAATATTATTGATATTTTGTATTTAGTGACCATATACCGATGCAATATTATCAGTAAATACAGACAGATAAAAAGCGATCGGCAAGTATGGTGAAACTTTAATGCGCTTATATATGGCGACTATTTATTGATGAAAATTTTAGGAGCCAAAATTTCGCATTCACTTATTTATCGATAGATTTGGTAATAGATTAATATCCGTTAGTAAGGTGTCGATAATATTATAAAAATTATATTTTTTTTATTTTTTAATGAATTGTCGAAAGAATTAGTTTGTCGATAAATAAAACATATATAATCAGAACTTGAAACGTCGTTTCCATCTTATCTCTCTCTCTCCCTCGCACTCTCTGTTCTTTCTCCATCATTCTTCTGCACTCTTTTTTGCCTTTTTTCTGATTTTGATCTCCAATTTCTTTCAAAATCATCAAAATTAACACAGAACAAAACATATCCATTTAGCATTTGTATAGGATAATTTATAGATAAAGCAGAAAATGATATTTATTTTTTCTTATTCTTTTTATTACATTATGTTTGGTAATGGGCAAAGGAGCAACCTCTTCTTCTCAAAACATGGGCGAATCAATCGCAAGTAAGTCCTTAAATTTCAACTTTCCCTTATTTATACATACATGTATATTTTGTAATCGTTGTTAATTTTGTACTTGTGTATAAAAAGTTCTTCCATTTCTCCTATAGAAGATGATGTTGTGATATTATTTAATTTGCATTTATAATATTATTTTTCATTGATGTTGTGATTTTTTTTTTATATTCTTTTTGTTCCGTTTGTTTTATATTTAATTTGCATATGTTTATTTTACATTCTGATATTATTTAATTATTTTATTGTCTAAATTTATTTTTTATTATGTTTTATTATTCAAATACTCTTTTTATTTTATTCATATGACTTAGCTGTCGTAGATAAATTATTATTATTATTATTATTATTATTATTATTATTTAGTATTAAAATAAGAAATTGATTTTGAGTCTATTACAAATAACATGCTCTTGCTGCTAACTTATATTTCGATATACTTCTTTTTTTTTTCATCGAATTAGTTGAGAAATAATTTTTTTAAAAAAATTACCTTTATGAAACTATAGTAATTAATTATATATATATATTTATTTATCTGTAGCAATAGAAACTCCTATAATTTATTTTATTTTATTTTTAATCTAATAAATAAATTTATCATGAATTTTAAATATTTTTACAATTATAATTTTTTATTTTTTCTTAATATCAGGAAAACAATTTTTTTTTTTTTTTTTTTTTGTATGCAACTCACAGTACACAATCTTTGCAAATTTATTTATTCAATTCTCAAAATGATGGTCATGTTTAAACAATCATAGTTACAAATTTCCTATTTTGATGTGTAAATGAATGCTTTATTTTCTGTTAATATTAATTCAATTGGAGTTTATTGTATAATATCTATATAATTGATTATAGAAAATCAATATTATTAATTTAACAATTATCAATTTAATATTAATTAAGTATTAAATGTTATCTATCTATTAAGATTTATAAATGCTACTATATATTTACAATAATATTATAGAAAATCTAATAACTATACTCTAAAAAAACTGTTAACAGTGACTTATTATTTTAAAAAAAACTATCAGTATTAATATCAATATTTATTGTTTGAAGTAATAAAATCTAATTTTGATTATTTTTTTTAGAAAAAGAAGAAGTTATTATTAATTATTTTTTATAATATATATTAGATTTTTTTATAATATTATTATTAACAATTCATTTAAATAAATATTAAATATATAGTTTGTATTACTTTAATTAAAAAAGAAGAAGAAGAAGATAGTGATGATGATGGAAATTTAAATTATTCGTCGTTAATATAGTTTTTTTTAATAATTTATAATTTTAATTAATATTTTTTTTATTCTTATAATTAAATTAGAAATAAAATATAACTACATAGAATATCAAATTATTAAATAAATTATATTAATCAACAATGATTTATGTTGTCAATAATTTTTTTTCTTTATTTTTTTTCACAATTTACCGATAAATTACTTACAGAAAAATTGTAACCACCATCAATAATTTATCGACGGATTGAAAAAATTATCGACGGAGTAAATTTTCTGTCCGAATATAGCAAACTTCTTGTAGTGGATTTTACTGTTAAAAAGTCAGCATTTTATATTTCCACCAACTAAATGTCAGAATTAAAAAAAAAAAAAAAAAAAACTGCCACCAAGAACTTTGTCGGTTATAAATGCTACTGGAAGGTGCAATATTTTCTCTGCAGCATTATATTAGTGCTTGTCATAGAGATCATCTTCTTGGTCTCCATCTTCACCCACAACCATCACCATGGAAACTCCAATATTTTTTTCTTCCAAATTATTTTTATCTTCTTTCTTCATCTTCTTCTTCTTCTTCATTTCTGCAGAGGGTATCCTATTTTTTTCCAATAATAATAGAATGCTACATGAAGATAATGATGTGATGAAGAACTACTCTCAAATTGATCTTCCTGGTGTAATTGGTCCAGAAAGCATCGCCTTTGATTGCAATGGCCAAGGGCCATATGTTGGTGTTTCTGATGGTAGAATACTCAAATGGCAACAATCAAACCAAGGTTGGGTTTGGGAAGAGTTTGCTGTCTCCTCACCTAATAGGTAAGACCCCATTAATTTACATGCCACATGCTCCTTTACTTTCATTTTCTAGCTCTTGCTTCAATTATATTTATATACATGGTCTTCACTTGCACAGATGCAGTATATATATTAGAGAGTAATTTAATAAAGAAAAAAAAATTAATTAATGAAACTTAGTAGTCTACTAGACTGTACTGCATATATAAAGGACTATGAATTCATAGTTTTAAACTCCAGTATCGCCTTTACATGTAGGACTATGGACTCATAAGTTTGAACTCCAGTCAAAAACTAATTAATGAGAATTCATTAGAAAAAGAAAAAAAAAAGAAGGTAATATTGTATTTGAGCAAAGATATATATATATATATATATATATATATATATATATATATGTTGCCATATAGGCTTGATATGATAAATGAGAGAACATAATCACCTGCTAGCTGAATCCAATTTAGGAATTGGAAGTAGTTGGACTAATTAAGTTTCAAAGCCAGAAGATAGTTATTAATTAGGAGTCCTAACAGTCCTCTTTTGGTGCTAAAATTCATTTCGCAAGGGCCCATGTAAATGCCAGTGTATATTCATTCATTTGTGTACATTTTTCTTCTCATAGTTATTAGAGATAGCAACGGATCATGTATGAGGTAGACTTTTCATTATTTGTCTCTAGAGATTGCAACGTGGCGGGGTAGGGGTACGAGAGTCATCCCATCCCCATCCCCATTTTAGGAGAAAATCTCCAACTCTGTCTTCATCTTATATAGAAGGATAATTTAATTCTCATGTTAAATTTATATATATTTATAAAATTTATAAATAATAACTAAAAATAAGAATAAATTTATTTAAAAAATATTAATAAAATTTAAACACACAAAATATCAATTAAACATAATCAAAATATAAATACACATAATATATTAAAAATATTATGCAATATTGTTTAATAAAACATTTAAAAATATTCTATTAATAAAATAGAATCAAACTTTTCACTTTCTTATTTTTATAAAAATCCTAATACATAAATATTATATATATAAGGTTAATCAATTAATTATATTAGATATATTTATGTAATTGTAATATTGGGTATCTACAAAAATGAAAATTCTCGCCTCATCTCTGCTAACGGAAGAGAAATATTTCTCATTCCAGTTCTATTTAGGGCAAATCCCCATGAAGAACGGGGATTTCCTATCTCATTATCATCCTTATTTACCTCATTCCGTTAATATATTTTTAAATCAGTTTTGCTATTTATTTCATTTTGAGATTGAGCAGGATGGAAAAAATGAAATGAGGCAAGTAGTAGTGTATATATTTATTTTTATTTTTTGATGTTGAATAATTAGTGTTCAAAGTAAAATATAAATTTTTTTAAATTTTTAGATAATTTGAAATTTTGTTAATTAAAATATGTCTCTAAATAACTGAAAATAATATTTAAATACTTTGTCATTAAGAGCGAGACTTAAATATTTTGTTAAATTCTACTATCTAATAAAGAAAATAAATAAGATAGATTATAAATACTCAAAATAGAGTTTAAAAGTAAAAATTGTCTATTAAAACTGTAAATGAAGGATTTTAGAGTTGAAATAAGTTCATCCTATTTTAAAGGGTGAGTGTTATGTAGAACCGAAAAATTAATATTTATTTATATATTATGAATTTGTAACTCATCCCAAATTAAAATTTAGAGTCTATTATTTGTCTACCAATAAAATAAAATTATTTGGGTTTCGTTTGGATTTCTGTCTATTTATATGATCTAAAAATTTAAAATTGATTTCCTCCACTTTATTTTTAAATAATAATTTTTCATATATATAAATATATAATTAAAAAATATATAATATATATAATTGGATTCAAATGGGTTATATTATTATCTGGCTCCGATTCAAATTTAACTTATGTTAAAAATTTAGAATATATTGCGCTCCATTTAGTAAACAAGATAGGTAATACCCGCTCCATTAGAGGGGCAGGACTAGTACTAGGTGGAGTAGATTAAATTGTTATTTATCTATTTGATTAACTACAATATATTTATTATTAATTCTAAATCTTTAACAAAATAGTAATATAATTAATTTAAATTTGTACCCTAAGTGAAATCATATTTATATATATACGAAATGAGGCTGAATAAAAACGATTCACGTAACACTGGGACTGATAACAATTGTAAAAAAGATACAGTTTTATACAAATTATAAATTAATATTGTTCTTAATTTATAATCGATCAATTAATTATTTTTATTTTTATTTTTTCAGAGATATTATGTATATCATATAGAATATTAATTCGATGCAAAACTATCTATACCACAATATAGAAGTAAAACAAACTCTTCAACTATCAAATATTACAAATATAATTAATTATATACTAATTAATTAACTAGTTTTAAATCGGTGTATATTATTATTATTAATCTGATTGAATTAATTTATAATTGATTCTTCTTTAAATAGGGAAAGGAAGGTATGTGATGGATCAACAGACCCTAACATGGAACCAAGATGTGGGAGACCATTAGGCCTAAAATTTAATCCAGAAAGCTGTGAATTGTTTATTGCAGATGCATATTATGGACTTGTAGTAGTAGGCCTAAATGGAGGGATACCCACACAGCTTGCTGCTTCTGCTGAAGGAGTTCCCTTCAAGTTCACTAATGGTTTGGACATTGACCATGAAACTGGAGTCGTTTATTTTACAGATAGTAGCATTTATTTCCAAAGAAGGTACACATTTTAATTTCATCATTTCCTTTCTAATTAATTACATGTTTATTCACAACTACATGCAAAAGGTAAATGCTACCCTGCTACATACAGCTTGTAGTATTAGAGCATTTACTTATTCTAGCACTATTAAGCATTAACATAATAACTACTTTGTCTCCATATTGCTGCCCAATTGGTAACTAATTGAATTGATTAGCGACCAATGATAATTTTTTATACTTATATAAGTCATCTCCAAAACTAAAGTCTTGGATTCATGTTCTAATCAATCCAAATCTTTTATTTTATTTGGTGTCCCATCTTATATTTTATACACTTCTTTATGCGTTACATCACTTTTTTCAAAATATTTTGACAGTCAATATTTTTTTATAAGTGATATAACGCATAAAAAAAATGTACGAGACATGAGATGAAATATTAAATTAAATAAAAGATTCAGACTGTGTTTCAGTTGGAGTTAAATTTAAAAATAAATAAATAAATTGACTTAGTGTTATGTTGATGCAGGGAATATATATGGGCAATGATTAGCTCAGACAGAAGTGGAAGATTGTTAAAGTATGATCCAAATAGCAAGAAAGTGACAGTACTTGTTCAAGGCTTAGCATTTCCAAATGGGGTTGCTCTAAGCAAGGATAGTTCTTTTATTATAGTTGCTGAATCAGGGGGGCTTAAAATCTTGAAATTCAGGCTTGTAAATACTGAAATTGCAGCTACACAAGAAGAAGTTTTTGCCCAACTTGGAAGAGCCCCAGATAACATTAAGAGGAATGATAAGGGAGAATTTTGGGTAGCATTAAATACAGGAAGAGGAAAGATTCAAAGATATAATAAAGAGCAAATTAGTGAGGGATGGTTAATGAAAGATCCTGTCGGAATTAAGTTTAGTGAAGATGGGAAATTGGTGAAAATGTTGGATGGAAATGGTGGGACATTTCTTGAATCTGTTAGTGAAGTTGAAGAACATAATGGAGAGTTGTGGATAGGTTCTGCTGTGCAGCCTTATGTTGGTTGCATCAAGAACTAATTTAATAATTTAGTAAGCTAACATTTTCTGTCGAAAATGCAAGATAATTTACTATTTTTCATTTTGTTTATTAAAAATAAGGTTATTTACAAAAACAATCATCAATTATTTATGAAATTATAATTTTATCATGAATTAAAAATTTTGACAATTTATATATATACTTTCAATTTTTAATAAATTTAGCACGAAATTGAAATACGATTAGAACGCCGATGCTGAAGCTGTTGTGGCATGCTGACATAATATTTATTATTATTATTTTTATATTGTCAGCATCTGATTATGAAATCAAATTTAACAAAATGAATCAAATCAAATCAAATCAATTTGAATCGGTCGGTTTGATTCAATTTTTTCAAACTTCAGTTTGGTTGAATTATTTTTTTTGAAATTTCAATTTTTTTTATTATGTTTGATTTTTTCAAAAAGAAATCAAATAATTTTTTTATTCAGTTCGATTAATTTTTTGAAATTTTAGTTTTTATTTTAGTTCGATTTTGAGAGTTTTATTTTGGTTCAATTCAAATTGAACCGAATTATTTCTTACCTCTTTATTTATTTTTATTATTATTTTTTTAATTTTTTAGTCATTCAATACCAAAAATATTAAAATTAGTTAAGTTCGGTTTGAATATTTCGATTTTCTTTTGAATATCGAAATAATTAAACCGAACTAAACTGAAATATAAAGCAAGTTATTCATGTTGAACCGATATATTTTAGTTAGATTATTCAGTTATTTAGGTTATTTAAATAATATATATACATTGGTTGGTTTGGTTTATTAGGTTTCTTTTTAAAGAAAATCAAATTGAATAAAAAAATAGAAATTTTAAAAAATTAATCGAATCAAACTGAAATTTGAAATTTAAAAAATTGAATCAAATCGATTTAAATAATTTTATCATTTTGATTTCTTTTTGAAAAAATCAAACTAAATAAAAAAAATAAAATTTTTAAAAAAATAATTGAACCAAACTGAAATTTGAAAAATTGAATCGAACTGATCGATTCAAGTTGGTTTGATTCAATTTAATTTAATTGGTTCAATTTTATTTCCTAGTCACATGCTGATGTAACAAAAATAATAATAAAAAATATTACTTCATCTCCAGTACTAAAACTCTTATAAGATTCTGATTTCGTGCTAAATTTGCCAAAAATTAAAAGTATATATATACAATTGTCAAAAATTTTTGTTGGTAATAAAATTACAATTTTATAAATAATTTATGATTTTTTTGTAATTAATCCTAAAAAATAATAATAAATATACATAATATATGTTGGTGGACTGAAAATTATGAAAAAAAAAATTATATGTTTTATAATTCATCACACTAATTTTACTCAATTAACTTTCTTATAAAAAAAAAGAGGGAACATATGTTTTTTTATCTAGTTAATCCATCTTGTTGTCTCAAATGAAATTCTTTGAGATCTTATTGGATGGGACATGAAAGATAACAAATTATCATTGTCCTAATTATTATTATGCGTCCAAGTATATATGGAGTCAATATGATACAATTGTATCTCATTTTATTTTGGGTAAAATACTATTTAATTTTTAAAGTTTAACAAAATTAATATTTAAATTTATATATTTTCAAAAAGTAATTATTAAGTCTCTCATATTTAATTTCGTCATAATAATTGATTATTTCGTCTATTTAGCCGTTAAAAAAAATAAAAATACCCCTCATTTCTCATTAAATTTTCTTTTTCATATCATTCCAATAAAATCTACCTCAAATATTTTTTCACTTTTCTTCACAATCAAATTCACTATTTTCTACACAATTTCACTAATCACAATTCCTATGCACAAAATTTACTTCCTTTAATTTTAATAAATTCAAAATTTACACAATTAATTAATTTATTAATTAACTATAAAAAAAGAAAAAAAAAACATCATTAGATAAAAATATATATATATATTTGAATGTAAGTTTTTTACAAAGGAAAATAGGAAGAAAATGAAAGAAAGGAAAAGAAAATAGAAAGAAAATGAAAGAAAAAATATAAAGGTTAAAGATAAGGGTATTTTGGAAAAATAACTTATTTTAATTTATTTTTTATTTTTTAACAAAAAATTTTAAAAAAATGACTGAAATACCAATTATAATGACGAAATGAAATCTTAGGGACTTAATAGTTATTTTTCTAAAAGTGTAGGGATCTAAATATTAATTTTACTAAATTTTATGGACTAAATAGTATTTTATTCTTTTATTTTTAATGATAGAAAAATGAGTTTAACTCAACTCACTTTGAATAATTTATATGTTAATATTTAGTGTAAGATTAAGACTTTAAATCTTAGGCTGTGTTTGATAATGTAATTCAACACTTAAATTTAAAATTCTCAATCCTTAATCACTTTAAATTGTTTAGTTATATTTAATTTAAAAATCTCAATTAAACTAAAAATTATTTATAATAATAAGTAAAAATTTTTAATTTAAATTTATATTTAATATAATAAGTGATTATATTTTTAAATATTTTTTTAATTTAAATTTATATTTAATATAATAAGTGATTATATTTTTAAATATTTTTATAATTTTAAAATTGTATATTTGATACTTAATTTTTAATTGCACTTATCCAATATTTTTAAAACTGGATCGGTTAAAGAATCAGTAAAAGTAGAGAGTCAGAGGTTCGACCAAAATAAAATCGATTAAACCAGAAAAAATCGGTATATATATATATATATATATAATTTGACATTTATTATATATATTATGAAAATAAATATAATTTGATATTTATTATTTTTAATTAAAATTAAAAAAATTTTAAAAAATATGATTCGCTCGAACCAAAAAAATTAATTCGATTTGACCGATTCACTAATTAATCAGCCGATTCAATAATTTTTTAACTATTTTTAGAGGATGAATTTTTAAAAATTAATCAAACTAATTTTTAATTCAATTCTTTTAACTAACTGATTCGATCTGATTTTAACACCTATTTAATTGCCTGCTTCATCCCTTCCCTTGTTGAATAAAATGAAAAAAAAAAAAAGGTGAAGCGCTCCCTTTTTGTATATATTTAGGTACCCGTCTGGCATTGTGATTTGATAGCTTTTAGTAAAGTGTTGGAGAATTTTAAACTTTAGAAAATTATATAATTTTTAGAAGACTAAAGAAATATTTTATAATTAAAAATTAAATGACTTTTATTAATTAAGAAATTTGAATAATTTAAAATAAAATATTTTTTAATAATTTATATTATAATATAAGTTTGTTAAATTATTATATTATTTTTATAAAATAATCTCTTACTGGTTAAAAGGCTATTTCATTCAAAAATAATTAAAAGCTAATCAAACATTATATAAGTGTCTATTTGATATTATGGTTAGATAGCTTTTTGCAAAGTGTGTTTGGAGACTTTTAGAATTTAACAAATCATGCTATTATTTAAACCAGGATGTTGCAGTTTTAATCTTATAATGTTTACCATTATTACTTTGAAAAATTAAAATATGGACGTTACAAGAAATTAGCCTGTGCTATGTACCCCTTTCATATAAGAGCTTTTATCTCTAAGCCCATCTCCCACCATAAATATCAAAATACAGTTAATTTTATATCATTTTATAATTTTTATCACATTAAATAATAATTTCATCTTCAACTATAACTCTATTTTTAATATTATTTTTTATAAAAAAAAATATTTTTTTATCTATTTTATACAATTTATTATAATTCTCTAATATTTTATAATATTTTACTAATTCAATTAATCGAGACTAAATTCAATTAATTCGAACCCTAATAATAATTATCTGAGACCTATAATTAAATTGAATATATAATATAATAATTGGTATAAATTAATTTGTATTATTACAAATTCTTATATTATATGTCCAAATTAATTAATTTTCTTAAAATATGATTTTTTTATAAAAATTTAGATAATATTAATTTTATTGCTTGTATTTAATTTAAATATTTATGTAAGAATTAATATATATATATATTAAAATTATAATTTAAATATAATGAGAATTTTTTATAAATTAAAATTTTTAAAATTAGTTGTTTGTATAAATTAAAAACTAAATAACAAAATTCAAAAAAAAAACTAAGCTTATTTGTAAAATTTTAAATTTAATTATAAAATTTTTATACATATAAATTAAATAAAAAATATAGTTCATAAATAGTAAAATACTAAATTAATATTCTACTGCTCATAAGTACCATTTTACAATATAAAATGACGCTCAATTGAAAAGGATTAATTATTATAAAATGACGTTACATGCCATAATGACGCTTAGATTGGAGATGGGCTAGTTTTATCTCATTTAATGGTGATGCAGGTGGGCTTATTTTTTTATTTATTTTTTATTATTTATTTTCAAAAATGATTTTTCTTTTATGATATTAAAAATAATATATATATTCTTTAAAAATTAAATTTATTACCTCTAATTATTTGCAAAATTAACAAGGTCCGCAGAATTAAGAAATAAATTTAAATTTAATAAATTCTCGATAAAAAGAGAAGAAGAATGGGAAAAAAAAAATTATTTAGAGTGAGAAGCCAACAGTAATATTAGGCTTAATTTTATTATTATTTAAACATGACTTATAGGATAATATCGATTCGATTTAAAAATTTTTTATTAAACTAAATTTATTTTTTTATTTAAAAAATTCAATTTGATTCGATTTAATTCAGTTTGATCGATTTCGGTTGATTGATTTTAAACTAAAGATATTATTTTATAAACTGTTATTATTTTATTATAAATTTAAAAAAAAATAACGAAAAAATATCAATAATAAAAAGCTTGAAAACAATATAACGTACAACAAAAAAAATTTATTTATTTTATTAATTAACACAAATTTATATTTTTTTTAAGAATTATACTTTTTATTTATTTATAATTAATTTTCATAAATAATTTTTTTAAAAGTTTTAAATTAATATTAGATTAAAAAAATGTGAATGTATATAAATTAAAATAAAATATATTTAATTATAATAATAATAAAAAGTGATATATATATCTTTAATTTGATTTAATTTTAAATAAAAAAAATTTAAATCGTAAACTAAATTGAATCATTTATTTATTTTATTTTTTAAAATAAAATCAAACTAAATAATAATAAAATGATTGATTTTGATTTAATTTAATAATTTGGTTCGATTTGGTGATTTTCACGGTTTGCCTTTCACTCCTACTGACTCGGACATAATAATGGGCCTTATAAACAATAAACAAAGAAAAATGAGCCATGATAATAGCTTTTTGTGGTCATTTTTTAGTCTTAAGAAAACAAAGCCACGTGTTATATTCCGTAAATATTATCTTTAAAGAACAGTGCACATCGATGAGTGTGCATGACCAACCTAACAGACCTAAAAATTATAAACAATAAAAAACTGCAGCTTGCCAACTGGCAAAACTTAAAACAAATATCACTAACATACCAAAATTCAAAATTCACTTTTTTTCAGCTTTTAATTAAGGTTGCAAATGAGCCACCGTTCACGAGCAGCTTAATATTCAGTTTGATAAAATCTCATTTATATTTAATTTATTTAATAAATGAGTTAAATTTAAATTTTATTTTAAAATTTAATAAATAAATAAATCGAGTTTGAACAACAGATTAAACTCGTAAACAGTTCGTAAATAAATTCGTGAACAGTTCAATTAATAAGCTCACGAACAAACTTGTAAACATGCTCGATTAATAAGCTCGTAAGTATGTTTGATTATAATTGAATGATTTTATATTTATATTTATTTTAGATATTTTTTTTAATTTAAAAATAAATATTTATAAAATAAATTATAAACGAACTACAATAGAGTCTTAAAATGAAACGAGCTCGAGCTGAATAATAATTCATCAATGAGTCGAGCTCGAACCGAGATTATAAATAAGTTTTTTACTGAGTTCGAACCGAATTTATGAATAAACTTTTAACGAGTCGAGCTCAAACCGAACTTGAACTTTTATAAAATATAACGAGCTGAGCTTGAATGTAATTTCTAAACTCGAGTCGAGCTCTAAAAAAAATGAATCAAACCCAAACTAATTAAAACTCGATTCAGTTCGACTCATTTACAGCCCTACTTTTAATAATAAAAATATAAACACAGAAGTGGAAATGTTTATTGAATTTGTCTTAAAAAACCAATTAATATATAAATTGGTTTGAAAAGTATTTTTTATCAAATTATTAAAAAATAAATAATAAACCATATTAATTGTACGTTCATTGACAAGATTTATAAGATTATTAGGTGCATTGACAACATTTATCTCCTTTTAACGTCCGCAGTGAGGGACAATGGATCACATCATAATATAATATTCCTTATATTTCCACCTTCCAAAGCAATTGTTTGCCACTTGACAGCTGAATTTAATTATTTGAATGTAAAATATTAATTTATTTATAAAGATTTTTTTGAAGATTTTTTTTAAAAAAAATTACTTTTTCATTATTTAATTGTTAAAATGAAAATTATTA
This sequence comes from Aleurites moluccanus, assembly GCA_948193065.1. Taxonomy (NCBI): domain Eukaryota; kingdom Viridiplantae; phylum Streptophyta; class Magnoliopsida; order Malpighiales; family Euphorbiaceae; genus Aleurites; species Aleurites moluccanus. The sequence continues at coordinate 14,441 of CANXYC011642711.1, forward strand.
GTGTAAATTACACTTTATATATTGGAAAATTACACTTTATATATTGGAATGAAAATAAAAAATAATAATTTTAAATACGTCAAAAATCAATTCTATTTAAAAAATTAAATTTAAAAAAATTAAATGAAATTTATTTATAAATAAATAATAATTTTTTTCTAAAGTTTTTCAATCTCATCTTAATTTAAATGACATAATGAATTACTCTCTCCATCTCATAATAAATATTTTAATTTTTTTTTATATATTATAATATAATTGCTTATTTTTTGATTTAAACTATATTTTATTTTAAATTTATAATAATATTCTCATTAAAAAATATATTGAAAAATATAAAAATTAATTAAAAAAATAGAATGTGAGAGAATTAAAAAAAAAAGAGAATTAAGTAATAAATGAATTAAAAAAATTTCATAATAATAATATATTTTATAATTAGAACGTTTATTATAAGATAAAAAATTATTTTTTCCTATTAATTTATATTTTATTTATTATTATTATTATTATTACAAAATAAATTGTTATAAATTCAGTTATTACACGACAATTTCCTTATTGAACAACACTACTAGCGTGTGAAAGTCCTTCAGGGAACACTTGCATAGCAAACGCGTTTTGATGTTCTCATTATTCACTGTATACTAATGGGAACATAGAATAAAGCAAATGAATTTTGATGTGATAAAATTGGTGTAGAAAGCGTATGAAATTTCAAGCAATATTCCAATTGACTCTTGGCATGGTCCTGACATTTCAACGGAAGACGTGTGCTCTCTATTTTAAATCATTTTTTGACACATTTTATACGAAATAAAATAATAATTTATTTTCCCTGGACGTGACGTTTCCTCCAAAATAAATGGAAAAAAGAAAAACAGAATATGCTTCAATTACTTCTAGTCCAAGGAAACCATAAAGTGGTGAAGAAAGTGACCAAAATATAAAAAACTTAATTAAATTAAACATAGTATGAAATAGTATTTTTATTTACTTATTTATTTATTTTTCTATTTTTTTATTTTATTCAATTCATTTATCTTATCAAATACAAATAAATTATTCATATTAAAATTAGATAATCAATATTTATTTTTTAAAAATTAAATTTAGATAATTGAAATATAAAATAAATATACTTAACAATTTGAATCAATTTTGAAATAAATATTTTATTTTAAAAGTATATTGGCTACTTTATCAAAATTTAATAATTAAAAGTCTATTTTTTTTTTTTAATTCCAAAGTGATTAGGAATTATTAAAAGATGCTAAGCTAGTTTGAATTAATAGCAAAAGTGAACCACTTTAGTTTAGTAGGCGAACTAAAGTTAATTTTCGGCAAAAGAAATTGAATTGGACATTAAGAAATCATAATTAGGGAATATGTAATAATTATTATTATTATAAAATATACTATTTAAGTTCAATTGGCTATACTTTTGAATATAATTAAATTATTTTTTTATAAATATGCATAAAATTAATGAATTATTTAGTACTAATAATAAAAATTAACAAAATAAAATAATACCTCCTGGATTCCTAAACTATTAGATTAATTTAATTTTTCATAAATTATTTTAAAATTTAATAATTATTAATTATTAATTTATAATTAAAACGCTCAAAATTATTATTTTTTAATTACTAGTGATTGAACCTTAAATAGTTACAAAACCAAATATGCCCTTAATTTAATATTTATTTTGCCCTTTAAAAAATTAAAAATCTCTCTGCCTTTTTCTCTTTCCAGTTCGTACCTTGGAAACCAAAAAGTTTCATTTTCGTAGACACATCTCTCTTCATTTCGATCTCTCGATTTTAATCGGTTCACTTGTTTTAATTTTTGAACCCTTAATTTGGTTATTTGGTTCAGATCTGCGTGTTTTTCAAATCCAATTTCATAGGTTAGTTAATTACGTATATTATGATCTTTAATTGAACAATTTTGCAGTAAGTTTTAGTCTGGCTTGATGAATGAGTTTTTGAAGCAATATTTATAATTTTGTTTTAATAAAATTTGTTTATTTGTGCAGAGAAATGGGTTATATAGGGTCGCATGGAGTAGCAGCACTTCACAGATATAAGTACAGTGGAGTTGATCACTCTTATCTTGCTAAATATGTTTTGCAACCCTTTTGGAGTCGATTTGTTAACTTCTTCCCTCTTTGGATGCCGTCAGTACTTTCCTTCTTCTTTTTTTGTATTTTTTTAAATATAGTTTGTTTGGTTTTGTTGCTTTAATTGATTTTTTGAACTCATTCAATGTTCATGGGATGATATTGGATTCAAGTGTATGTTCTTTGGTTAATAGAGGAAAGTGGGTATTGTCGTATTGATTTCAGTTCTGTTTGTAACTATGTGGGTTTTTAATTTGGGAAACTGAGACTCTGGAATTTAGGCTGGCTTTTTCTCTTGGTGCTTTTAGTTGATGTTTCTACTAATGTTTCTTAAGTGTTACTATTTGATTTTATAGTATAATGAATTTTGAATTGTATTGAATGTTTTGAAGATGAAACAATACGGTCATAACCCAGTTTTTCACTGACGTTCAAAATTGAGAATTTGGTTGTAAAGCTGTATGCTAATTGATATACTTTAATTATGCATATTTGGTGTACAAGTTCGAGAGTTTCGAAATTGAGAAACCAATGATGAAATGTTAGCCTTCCTTTGGCACAATTACAATATAAGTTTAGCACCGGTCCTCAATGTGAGCCAGGACAATGCTTTGTCTTCCTTGTTGTTATATGACTGGTGCTTAAGGTTGTCTAGTTTAGCTTTTACTGGTCCTGGCTCACCTACTTAACTTGGATATATGCCCCTTAAATTCGTTAACTTTTAAAGCCACATTGTAGTTGGATGTTTTGTTAATTTGGGAGGAGGATCGAAGGGTATTCTCTAAGAATATTATTTAATTTGGCTGGCTTGGAAGGTTTTGGTACTAGGTTATTTGGGATTTTACAATTTATCATGGTCATCTTTAAATATAATCGAAGCATTGTGGTATGTGGACTTGTACCAAGTGCCTCATGGGAATGCTTAGGAGAGTTATTCCTGATGCATAACAGCATAAGCATGTTCAACTTATTTTTATTTTTATTACCCTTTCTCCAGGGCTCTGGGTGGTGGTAACAGATTGACTATTACTGTCTTATTCTGTATCCTGGATGTAAATGCCTGCAACAGTACATTGTTAATCCCTTAGTTTTGAGTAGATTCTATGCTTATGCTTTACATTGAATTTTCTCTGGAAAAGTTCTGTTCTTATTTTCTAATGTTCTCTAATGCAATATTTTTTTCCTTTCTTTCTTTTTATCTTTTGGCATATTTTTTCCTCTGGATCTTCTCCAGACCAAATATGGTAAGATTTATGCTCATTGTACTTTGATTTTGACATCAAGTTGCCTAATGGTATTTTCTTGCTTTTGATTACTAAATGATTGTGCTTTTGGTTTTTTAGATTACCCTTACAGGATTCATGTTCTTAGTTACCTCTGCATTGCTTGGCTATGTAAGTAGGCTTCTTTGCGATATTTTTCTTGAAAAATTTGTGATAAGTTTGTCTTTTCTTACAGTTTCTAATTTATGTTCACATCTCAGATATATTCACCTCATTTGGATACGGCTCCACCAAGATGGGTTCATTTTGCACATGGATTACTTTTATTTTTATATCAGGTGAGAATTCTCGTCAGCAGTAATATTTTCTTGTGTATTTTCATTGTTAGAACTACTGATACGATTATGGCTTCTACTATTTCAGACTTTTGACGCAGTTGATGGGAAGCAAGCACGACGGACAAACTCATCGAGTCCATTAGGAGAACTTTTTGACCATGGTTATTTTCTTTTATTAGTAAATAACGTACTTTTTTATATATATATATTTAATATTGCAGAATGTTGCTGAATTATATATATTTTTGTTGTTCCCAATATATTGCAGGATGCGATGCGCTTGCATGCGCGGTATGTGTTTTCCATCTTTGGTTCTTTAACTCCTGGAAGTGCATTTTCTCTAACATCTGTTATTGGTGTTGCTCAGTTCGAAAGCATGGCTTTTGGTAGCACTGCCATGTGTGGAAGAGACACGTTCTGGTTTTGGGTTATTTCAGCTGTTCCATTTTATGGTGCAACTTGGGAACAGTATGTGATTTCAACTTGCTTGTTCTTTATTTACTATGAGTTGAATGCAAAAGTATAGTACTATATATATTGTCTATTTCATTTCACTTCCTCTTAGTCTGACCTGCTGTTATCTTCATTTTTCTTGATTGTTGTAATTTATTGTGTTTCATTTGTTCCTATAGCTTAAGTTTTCATTGCTGTAACTTTTGTTATTATACTGATGACTTGATTTCCTTTGATCTAGCTTTTTTACCAATACTCTTATCCTTCCTGCAATTAATGGACCTACAGAGGGTTTGATGCTAATATATGTGGCACACTTTTTCACAGCAATAGTTGGTATGGTCTTTCTACTTCCTTTTTTATACTTAAAATTATTGATATATGAACTTTCAGAAGTTCTTTATCACATCATATTAATATATTATTAATAACTTCTTTGTTTTTCTTTGTTATTTTTGTAACTTTTTTCCTTTTTTCAAGGTGCTGAGTGGTGGATTCAGCATTTCGGGAAGTCTTTTCCCTTTCTAAGTTGGGTACCATTTTTCAGTGGTAAGTATTATGAATTTCTTAATTTACTGTTACGTCCTCCTTCCTCCCCCACCATCCCATTGTTGATAGATAACTTTGTTTAGATACTTAGGAACTGAAATCAGTTGGATTCCTTGAGCTGAAGTATTTGTGTTGCACTTGTGTCTTATCATGTGCTTTAACCTAAGAGTGTGGTGTTCCATGTATCATTCAGAAAGCAATTTTCAAAACTCTGTGATCTTTAAATGTAAAATGCTGTTACTTTTTTGTGTGATTTTCTGTCCTTGTTTTTACTAGCTTTTACATGTATGCTATGTTGTGGTCATTTGATAATGATAGCACAGACAATTTGTGCATACTTGCTATATTCTTGCAATTGACTGCTTCACATTTTATCTTATTTTTTTTATTTCCTATTCTTGAAGACAAAGGTTTAGTTGGGTAACTTGGGTTGAGTTCCTATCAAGAAGACATACTAATTAAGTTGCTGAGGTGCTGCTTCAACCTATGATAATGAAATACATCCAATGTTTAGGTTTTGTTTCTGCAGAAAATATCATGTCCCTGGAAAATATTTTCCTACAGACTTTTCTGGCTAAATAATTTCCAAAGAACTCAATTTTTTGTTGTTTGGCTGCAATATTGAAAATTAGTTGAAAAATATTAAAATTTTAAATTTGCAATACTATAAAAATGATTTGACTTTTAAGAACGCCATTTTTTTTAATTTATTGTTAAATGTAAGAAAAAAATAAAAATATAGTAAATTGTAAGAAAAAAATAAAAATATAGTAAATTGTGGTGGTTATTGGTGACTGGTAGTGGCCGCTGGTGCTAACGATGTTGACCACCAATTATCAATGAATTTAATAGGTGTGTTTATGTGTTGTTTTTTTTTATTTTTTTATTTTCATGATAATGAAATTATCAAAATTCAGAAAATGGCTTAGTTTTCCCTTTGACCAGGAAAATGTTTTATGTTGACCAATTTTCCTTGGTGCTTCAACACCCAAAATGCAGAAAATGTTTTCTAGGAAAACATTTTCGGTGAAAGAAAAATGACACTTTAGTTGTCTGATTTATACTTGTTATGCTGTACATTCTGGATGGGCTTCTTCATCTTTTTATTATTTAACAACTCACTGTATCCTTATTTGCTTATAATGTGTTACATGATGTTCATGCGTTCTACAGGTATTCCCATATGATGGGGTTCTATGGCACAATCTCGTATAATTTTTATTTCCAGTAGTTAAGGATTTGAAGTAGGCCTAACATTAAGTTGCTGGAATTTGCGCTTAAAATGCTGTATTGTGTGATGATTTTTTACTTTACTATTGATTACTTGTTGTATAATGCATTAAATTGTCAATTAATATCTTCTTGTATCTTTTACTTTTTATGTACTTATTTTTCCTTTATCTTTACATTGCACCGCTGTCTCATATTTCATAGCTGGAAATAAAATTTCACTTCCCTTTTTCCTTGTTTACTTCAGAAATCCCAACTTACAAGGCTGTGCTGTTCATAATGATAGCTTTTGGTGTTATACCAACAATTGCATTCAAGTAAGCTTTTAATACTTATGAATTGACTGAAAATTTCAGGTTGCTTTTGCATGCCTAATTTGTAGTAATTGGCTTTTTACAATCATATATGTGATGTTCTCTGTTCTTATCTGACCACTTAAGATTTATTTTCCTTGTGAAATTTTTTCTGGTTACCACTCCACATTGATCTTAATTCTGAATTGTGGATCAGAGTTTAAATTTTTGTCCCTGTATTCTTCAATTGTGCATGTGAAATATATCGTTCTTTTTCTTTTCTTGTCTTCCTTTCTTCTTTACTTGCTTACTAGCCTGCTTACTTTCATCTCCTCTCTCTCTCTGCTGGAGTGATGGGTGTGGGAGATTTTTTCCGTTTCAGTATAGGCTTGAATTTAAATTGGTGTAGTTCACAAATACCCTAATGGTTAGCATGAAATGTCCTATTTAGCTTGTCTTGTGAAGTTTCATTGTAGGTTATCTGTATACCATAATCACCGCTGTTAGGTGATGGTTAGCTTGAATCTCTATAAGTAACATGGTATTTTTCTGCAATGACCTTTTCTGCAGTGTCTCCAATGTCTCCAAGGTTGTTAAGTCAAGAAAAGGCAGCATGGTACTGGCATTAGCTATGGTAAATCTATAACCTCTAGAATATTCCTTTCTTACTATACTTGTGCTTGATAGATGCCTTATTCTCGGTTCTTCATGTCAGCTTTACCCCTTTGTTGTGCTTATGGGAGGCGTCCTGGTGTGGTATGACAACTTGCAACAGTTTCTTGCACATAATAACTTCGAGTTGCAAATTTGTCTTTATTGAAGATCCTACATCTTATGCAGGGATTATCTGTCTCCATCTAATATAATGGGAAATTATCCACATTTAGTAATACTGGGAACAGGACTTGCATTTGGTTTTCTTGTGGTAAGATGTAGTTTTCTTTTTTTCGGTTTTCAATTTCTCTAAATTTTAATGATTTTGCATGTGTATGCGTATGATGGTCTCAAAAATGATGTTATATTGTCGTTGTCAAGGAGATTTGTTGCTTGACAAGGATCAAAGGTCTGTGAGATCCACATAGTCTGACTGCAATAGGAATGTGTAATTACATCAATGGAACAGTTATATAAATACATAATTACTGAAGTATTTTTACCTGATCAGGAAAATTTGCACATGGGTGCACCTCCTTTTGTGTGAGTTGTGAATTATGAATATATGAATGTGCCTTTTGTATATGGAAAAAATGACAAGCATCTTAAAAGGGGAAAAATAGCTAAAGAAGTGAAGAAATCAAATCAGTAGGTCGGTAGGCACCTGATGGAAGGACTATGCTTTCTTGCACTTATTACATGGCGTTGTGTTCTTGGCATAAAATTAAATTCATTAAAAATGCATTCTTGGCATATGTAATTTTGATCAGTTTGGCCTTAAGATGGCAATTGGATTGAATGGGTTGGTTTTAGGTTAAGGTCATTAAGGTTTCAAGCCATATCCGGTGAAACCTTAATCCTATCTCATTAATTGAGGTTGGGTTAGGGATTTAGGATCATCTAAAGGATTGACTTTTGGAAATTCATTGGGTTAGGGATTTAGGATCATCTAAAGGATTGACTTTTGGAAATTCATGTCAAGCCATTCAGGTTTTATTCCAATTATTATTTTCTAAAATCTTTGGGATTACTTTTGCTATTGTTTCAGTTTGTATTTAAATTATTCCTGGTCATTCAGGTTTCTAGGGTCACAACCTACCCTGTGCTAAATTAGGGTTTAACCTTTTTTTTTTTCTTTTTAAGCAGACATTTTGGTCTGATAACATTTGTTCGCAAATTATGTAGTGAAATTGACGCATAAATATAGCATGATATTGTACTGTCTAATTTTACTTAATGTTCTTTGATCAAGTGTTTAAAAGTGGCATCTAATCGCTCAGTGAACTGTTGATAATAATCACTGTTAGAAATTTAACTTCTTTCTAAATTAGAATACAATTCACAATCAACTTTCATATATTTTTTCTGAAACAGTTAGTTTTGACAGGGAAGAATGATTCTAGCCCACTTGTGTGATGAACCAAAGGGATTGAAAACTAACATGTGCATGGTACGTAGTTTTAAATTCTCTACAGTCTGTTCTAAAAAATTTTCATTGATATAGAATGTCGTTCAAATGTATTAATTTAAAGTTTATCCAGAAAGAAATGTTGCAAGTGTCATATACGCTGATGATTCATTCACAGTCTTTGTGCTTTCTTGTAATGAAAAGTATAAAATTGCTCTTAATGAAGTATTTGTGGTGTATGAGCTTTCTAATGAATGCTTATAGAATTCCATCCGGTATCAAATGTGGTATAGTTAAGGGTCTTATTTTTTTTATTTAATGATCTCCTGAAGAGAAATTTTTAATTTTTATGATTCATTTATGGAAGGTATATATGTATCATATATTCAGTTAATTATTGACTTTCTTTGTTTTTAATTTCTACAGTCTTTGTTATATCTACCATTTGCCATTGCAAATGCACTTACAGCCAGACTGAATGATGGGTATGTGGTAATTTAATTGTAGTCTCTGCTTTTAAACAATGGACATCTCTTTTTTTTAATTGTAGCCTCTGCTTTTGAACAATGCACAGATCTTTCAATTGATTGTCTGCTATAGTAATTTTATAATCACTTTCTTGTATTTCAGAGTTCCTTTGGTTGATGAGTTCTGGGTTCTTCTTGGTTACTGTTTATTCACAGGCATGCAACTTTTACCTTGCTTTGCAAATTTATTTATGATGAGAATATGGAATAAATTTAATTTGCTAGTGAAAAATCCTTTCAGAAAGTCAATTGAATATTTAGTTTTTCTGACTTTGTATTATTTTAAAAATTTGAGTTAGATGTGATAATTCTTATGGCTCTTGCATCCGTACATTGTCATATTCTTAAATTTTATGTTTCATAACTCTTTTTTTCTTGCCTCAGTGGGACTATATTTACATTTTGCCACGTCAGTAATTCATGAAATCACAACAGCTTTGGGCATTAATTGCTTCAGGTGAGAATTTGCTTTATGCTCTAAACACGGTGTCTTTCGTTAACCTTCTGTTGTTCGTTTGGGTGGTTTTGGCATTTGAATCTTCATAAAGAATGTTTTCAGTCGTCCTGTTTCCATCAGAACGCGTTGCAATTTTTTTTTCAAGTGAAGTTATTTTCACTTGGGATTGGATGTTTAATTACTCTTTTCAACAAAGTTGATTCTCAGTTTTTTTTTTTTTTTCCTTCCCAAAGACAGGACTTTAGTTACAAACTGATTTTCTTTATCTAAATTGACAGGATAACTAGGAAAGAAGCCTGAACAATGCAGATTCTGATTTTGGTTATATACCCTAAACTTGTTTATGAACTATGCCCATTGAGGTTTTTATATTCTGCCCAATTTTCGGAGATTCAGCTGGCATGTCAGGAGAATTTACCTTTTTGGTTTTACATTGATGATGGGGTTATATCTGGATTCAAGGCACATGGGTCTGGTTCAACTAATGATGTAACAAATTATTTATTTAAAATCAGAGTAGGCAATTTGAGGCATGGAAATCTTATATAGTAATTGCAATGTTTTGAAGTTAAAAAGACGGCGCTTGAGCTTTTATTCTTGGTCTCTCTTGGCATGTGAGAGAGAGATTGGTGATGAGAGGATGCTCTTTGGCTCAATGCTGGATGAGTTTAGAGTTTTGAGAGGGTCTTTCTCATAGCTACAAATTTGTTAAACGCATATAATTCTTATAGCAGTTTTTTTTTGCTTATTTATCTAGGCTTATGCGTGGGTATATCATCATTGATACAAGGATAAATTTAATGATAAACTAGAATTTTCAATGTGCTAGACTCTGTTTTTTTGTGTCAAGTGGAGATCCTTAATAATGGGTAATTTATTTTGTGGTTGTTTTGACAAAATGTAGAAACTAAGAAGTGTTGTTTCAATCATATTATCAAATCTAAATTTATATGAACGGATTCTGACAAATGATAAAAGTTAGTACGTAATACTAAATGGTTTTAAAGTATTGCAGATCCATGTTAATAATTATCCATCCTTGCCTGAAATTCTGTAGTGATAATAATTCGGACTTCTCCTCATCAGTTGCAAGTGCATCCGTTGAAGGAGCAGTTCTCATCTCGAGTGACCAGACCCACTCTCTCTTCACATTTTCGCATCTAATTTAGAATTCAGAATACATGTCCACGGTTTGTTCTTGTTTAACTTGCACTAAACAAATTTCTAATAGACTCCAGTGCTTGCCTTCACCAGAGCGAGTCCATGCCCGAATATTGACTTTCATGGTATGAAGTAACACAGTTTCATTCGAGCATTGGTTTTAAATTCCATCACCAGCAATCTTTTTCTTTATTAAACTTACTTGGCTTCAATAATCTTTTTGCTTGATTGCATATGTTATGCAGTTCAGTTTGGAATTGAATACTCCAAGAATTCTTGCTTAGTTATTCTCAAAAAAAATATATATATATATCTTGCTTAGTGACTACTACAGTTCTAATCACCTTTAACTTTCATCAGGAAAAGAGAATCATAAAAACTGGAATGAAGAAACCTCTCACTGAAAAATCAAAATAAGACCTGCACAAAGGAATTAAATGTATAATTGGAAAGAATATTCATTTGCATTTTTACAGTTCAGTACAATTTCAGGAGTTCAATTTTCGATTGTATTAGCACTTTCACTATAACAACAGGTAACTTTCAATAAATTACAAAGACAATGGACTCTATTCAATGTCAACTAGCTTTTAAGTACATCAGTAGGGTTGAAATGGGAGAACACAAAAGAGCCGTTAGGCTAGTTACTTCGCAGTCAGGTGCCTGCCTCATAATGGAAGAGTTCAAACTTTGACAGCCCTCTCTCCAACACATCCTTTGAAGAAAAGGAACGGGCAAAATGGTATTGTATTGACAGGTCAAATGACACTTGAATCTCAACTAAGTCAAAAGAATGGCAATTGAAACTGAGTCCTGATACTCGTAGATCGGCAACTGGAACACTCGTGTGTTGCAGGGAACATAATATCATATAAATAATAAATGGCTTATAAGGCCTTCTCCAGCCATCTTGGCAATCTCAATGAATCTTTCATTCCAAGTCGTGTGAGGAACACAGAATACAAAAGGTGTAGTAAGAACACAAAGAATCCACTATTTAGCAATACCTGTTTGACAATTAGACAATATAAGTATCTTATTTTTAATTTAAAAGGGAAAAAACCACTGAAGGAAGAGAGAAAGGGATAGCTAAAGTTACCAGAACCCCAAATAAAGAATATATCACGTTCATTGGTGGAATTATATTGATGCCAACGGCAGTAAATATTAATGTCAGAGAAGCATGAATGTTTATGGTGATCTACAAGAAATTAAAAAACTTTGTGACTGAACTCTGATGTTGAATAAATGAAAATTACATGGTCAGAAGTAAACATTTACCAAAGCAAGTATGTTTTCTCTTATTAAGAATGAAGATGTAAAGACATACCCCATGGCACCCATTGATCGAGCCTGCATTTTAAAGAAATGTCTGTCAACAGAAATTTGAAACAACAAGAAAAGTCATTGCTTCAAACAGAGCTAAAGAAGTCTAAGGCCACAGGGAGCAAACACTACTATTGTGCACAAAAATATCGAAAGACCCCAATCCGCTTTCAACCTGAAAAGATGCAAAAACAGAAAAAAAAAATCCACCAACTATTACTCTATGACTGATTCATTTAAATTTGAATGGTCAAACATCTGTACTTTGCCAGATAGTATTTTATTTTTGAAGCATAATAAGCATGTCAAAAAAGTGGCTGAAAGCTCATATATAGCATCACAATGACAAAGCCACTGATTAAACTCAAGTGACTAGCTGCTTCTATTAAGGAATCTAACTTTTACCACATCCAATAAGTTCATATGCTAGTAAGATTTTGGAAAATACTTCAGAGAAGAAAAGTACAAATTGATTATTTAGCATGTGAAAGCAAAGCCAGTTAAAGGGGGATGGATTCATGACAGACTTGTTTAAAATCAACAATAGGTTTCAGAATAAAGAGGATATGTAGATATCTTTTATATACATTACTAACAATTACTCAATTTTTACATGAAAAAAAAAAAACATGTTCTCTGGACAAGGAAAACAGACAAAAGATTTTAAAGGCAATGAAAACTTGCAGAGCTAGTAATATGTACCTCCACAGAGAACCCATTGTGAAACCAAGTATTCCATGCGTTAGCTGAAACAAAAAATGCACAAGCAAGCAAATTGTTAGTTATTTTGGCCAGCACAACTAAATTATGAATTTCATATTGAAAAGTAGACACATGAAGGTAGTTTGCATATTATCCTTGAAGTTTTGACTAATATAACTTCAAGCACACTTCCAAAAACTTATTTAGTGTTTTCATAAACTAATATGCCTGGCATGGTTATTATAATTGGAGAATCTTAAAGGACTACAATTTCTATATGATTTTACTTGGTTTGCTTTCAACTTGATTGATAGAAAAGGAATACGATTTACACTCTGTCTTATTTATCCATTTTATCTTTTGCATTTACAAATTTTATTTAAATCTATGCATTTTATGAAATTTAAAAAAACAAAAAAAAGGAATACTGCGATGGGATGTGATGGCCAGTGGCTACAACCACACCTGTGATCTTGCAGAAATCTAATGTTTAAGACAGCCCCATTTTTGTGATGTCACAACTTGATTGCAATTTAAAAGTATCTGCCTAAGATAGAAAGATTTTATTGAAATCGAAAGCTTCTAATATTTGGTCAAGTTCTAGGATATGCCACAACCTCTAATGTCAAATATAAAAAATCGCACATGAAGAGCAGTCAATGAATTGTGAAGATTTCAAAACAAAATGTCTTGGACATTAAAATCCAAGAACAGGACAGACAACTTGTAGAGCTTGAAAAATGTAGGTATTCTGCTCACCAGATATGTTAAAGCTTTCAACGGACCAGACAACACAAATAAAAGCATAGCCGTTGCCACCTGCCAGATTGCAACATCGTCCAACAATGCGGCAATAGTTATAAGAATCAACAAGGTTTAGACTTCAATAATTTGAGTCATAGATGATCACAAACCATTGTTTTCCTCCCAGATGCAACACCCCATCTCATCGAAGAGATTACTATTGGCAATGAAAAGAAACATCCAAAGTAATTCTGTGAAAAGCAAAACCTACTAAGATACAGGCAGAGCAAAATAAAAGAACAGCACAAGGAAATCAAGAAATAGATTCTTCAATCAAATAGTAAAAATTTGTTTCCTTTATCATTACTTATTGGCAAAAAGGTAAACTTTTAAATAACATATTAAAAACCCATATAGAGTAACAGTGATGCAGAAAGCATTAAACGACACCTCCTCAACCCGAGAGAAAAGGAGTACATAAAACACATAATCATATAGCAACTACAATAACACGAACAACCAACAAAAACCCATTTCACAATTGACTCAAATAAATCAAAATCAAACCTCAATTGAGAGAGAATTGCTCAAGAAATACACAAGCCCAGTTATAGCAGCGAACATGGAGCACTCTACTAATCTAAGCGTGCTCTGATAAACGACACCGTGTTTGGCCAAGTCTTCAAATTCTGCTAGATTAAGTACTCCATCATCATCGTTTTTGGTATCAAAAAATGGAGCGTCAGATTTTGAAACACTTGAGACACTGAAGTTGGAGGGTCTAAAGGGAGAAAGCGGCAAAAGAAACGAGGAAGAAAAGGGAGTGAATGTTTTGAAGGGGGATTTGACTCCATTAGGAACAACAGAGTGAGGAGAGGCAGTTCGGGAAATATGGAAAAATTGAGGTTGGTAGTGATGAACTCGGAGGAGATTCATTTTTCATCAAAGGGGAATAGGGGATAATATGAGAGCAGAGAGCGGGAGAAAGAAGAAGAGTTGTGGATGGATGGCCTATAAGTTTTGGGCTGGGATAATTATCCATATACCATGGGCTTTGTGCAAAGAGTTAACAAATCAAGTCGGTCTATTTTTCCTTCTATTTATGTCAATGGCCCAAGATTTTACACTCTTGGGCACATTTAAGCAACTGAATTGAATCGAATTATTACATTAGTTAAAATTTTAGAGGTTTTTATAAAAATATAAAAAAATAAGAATAAATTTTATTTTTATAATTGTAAAAATATTTTTTCAAAAAATATTATATATTTTAAAAAAAATTCAAAAATATAATATATACTAAATATATAATAAACATATACCAAATACATACTAAAATATATATATTAAACATATATCAAAAATCATATTTTTAAAATATAAAAACGTATATATATATGGTATAATTTTCTCAAAATTTTAAGCACTCCTAACTCTGACTAATCAAATTCAATATGCTAAACAATAATATAATCAAATTTATATATTTCTATTTGATTTTCAATTATTAATTTTATAAAATTACTTTTTTAATAATCTAATAAAAAATTAAATTTCATTTTACATAAAATAATTATAAAATTATTTCATTCTAATAGTGATTGGTAAGAGAGAAATGACATCAGTCTGTTCAGTTTATTTTTGCTTGTATAGAGATATCATTTAATATAAGACTGAATAGAAATTACAAATATAATATCAATATGGACATAAATTGAATAAAAAAATTTAGATCTCAAGATTTTAATTTTTGCCTTACCCTTAAATCAAAATTTGATTGATGTTATTTTTATTTGTTTAGATTACCAATATAGAGCTTTTACTACTTTATTTGGTTTTCCCATTAAAATCTTATATTTAATTTTTCTTTTAAGCTTAACTCTTTTCTTTTACTAATTTTTTTTTAACCAATGTAGAGTTATTTATTTATTTTTACATGGAAAATCAAACCTAAATGTTTCATAATTTTTACTTCATTCTTTTTCTAATTTTCTTTTTAATATGTCTCAATTTAATTGTTATATTTTTTAATTCAAATTATATTTTATATTAACATTATAATAATATTTTTATTAAAAATGTATTGAAAATATAAATAATAATTAAGAGATATAAAATGTGAGATAATTAGGAAGGTGAAAAAATATTAGAATAATAAATAAATTAAATTAATAAATGAATTAGAAGAGTTAAGATAAACTAATTTTTTTTTTTTTAATAATCTTGTATTTTACAATTAGAATATTTGATGAGAAATAATTCATCAAATACTTGGAATAGAAATATAATATTTTTTTAAATTTGATTTGTGACCTTAAATTAAAGAAAAATCGATTAGAGACTCATCAGAATTGTCTCAATAAAAAATTTTGATACTTAAATTAGTAAACTTATCCTTAAAATAAAGAAAATAATATGTATATTGAGAGAGAGAGTATCCGAGTGAAAGAGAGACAGTTTAAATGAAAAAGTCCTCTTTTATTAACTTTCGTTATCTATTATATAAGAAAGATAAGACACATGTCATTATTTTATTAATTGTTAATTTTATTTCTCATTAATATTTATTGCAGAACAAAAGAATTATATTAAAAAAATAAATAAAAGAGATATGGATTAATTTAATTATTAAAAGAATTTATTTATTTTTTTATTAATTAAGATTTGATTCTCGAAATTAATTTTTTATTTTTAAAGTTTATAGTTTCGATGTGATCAGCCTGTCATAATAAAGGAATCCTAATTGGGGAAAGTTTTCAACAAGGATTTAATTTTTGCATGTTGGTGTTAAGGGGCTGTTTGGCGGGCCAAATGCCAAAAGTGGCCGGCTTAAGGCGGCCCACTAGACAAAAGCGCTTGAATTTCCGAAAAGCAAGGTTTTTCAGCCGCTCATTAGGTACTCTGCAGCCGTCGCTAGGAGCTTTGCCTTTTCGACTATTATTTTCTTTTGCTAGTTGTTGCAGCTAATTAATCAACTTTAAACGTTTTAAATTTCAATTAGTTTTAACTCATTAGAATTATCTCTAACTAATAAACTTTAATTAATTATATCTGTTTTATTTATTAATTAAATTTATATATTTTTTTTTTATCGTATTATGTTTTTCATTTTCAATTCGAAATTTTTATGTTAAATATATCTAAGAAAATTGAAAAATAGAGTTTTATCAGTAAAGTACTAAAGCTAATGACAGCATCTTGATTCTAAAAGACCAAAACTAATGATCAAATTTGGGTGTGAGAATTATTTTGCTCCAAATTTTAGCTTCATTCAAAAATTACTCATTAAGTATCATTTTCCCATATAGACAGCAGGCTTAATAGTCATGTTAAGAATAATTATGGCTTACACCAAAAGGAAAGTGGGTTTTGTCGAACAAGATTGGATGTACAACCTAATTATTATTACTAATCCTCAAATTACAAAACTATTAATAAAAAAAAAAAAAAAAAAAATTGTTTCTGTAGCCATGCAATAACACTAATTTATACCCATTTCAGCATAATGGGTCCCTTAATATGTTTGACAGCATATACATTTAAAAAAAAAAAAAAAATTCTGCTAATCATTAAACCAATGCTTGTCTCTAACAATTTAGTCAAGGGAATATTTTTTTTTTAAGTTGTAATAAAATTAGATGATATTGCAAGTGAGTTATCACATAACATATTAAATTCATTTATCTAATTTAATAAAAAAATAAATCATTCACGTTGTGAATGAGAAAAAATTATTATTTAAATTTAATACTAAAAAATTAAATATTAATGAATACGAAGAGTAATAAATTTTCTTATCAATTAAATTAACTTTTGAAATTATTAATTTTATTTTTTAGCATAAAAATGATATTATGAGTTATATATATTTTAAAAAATAATTTATTAATTAAATATTTATTTTATAATGTAAAATAAAAATAATTTAGTTCATTTTAAAAAATTTTGGTATATAAAAATTTTGTTTTTTTTAGTAAAATAAAAAGGATGGGGAAATGACTTTAGGAAGGAAAACCTTAATATAATTGGACACAGAGAATGATGAATTAGTGAACAGCAAAATAATTAATGAAGAAAGACAAATGGGAACATAATGATGATTATGAGAAAATTTTAATAAAAAGGATTAAATTAGACAAAAAACATTCCTTAAAAACAGTAGTTTATGTGCCCCAATGATGCCTAGGGATTGGGCATGCGTGTGGCGCGTGCAATCTTCACCATTATGTTTCACTATCAACGTGCTGATACCTATTTTATGGTGTTCTTTAGGGGTGTCCACTGTTTAAATTCGGTTATTTCAGTAATAAGTAATTTGAATTTAGATTCGGTTTGATTTTTAATTTAAAAAATTATTAATTTTTTATTGTTAATTTAGTTATTTTAAAATTATTAATCGAACCTATTAAAATAAGCAAATTTTTATTTATTAATATATTATATATAGTTTTTCGGAATAATATATTATTTATAATGAGTTTTTTTATCAATAATATTTAATATTTTTAATAATAAATTTTATTTTTTATTTTATTTTATATTAATAATATAGAAATTAATGATATTTAAATTATAAATTAATATTATTCAATTAATTCCGTTGTAATCGATAATCAAACTGAAAATATTTAATTTGATTTAATTTTGTTATATTTGATTATTTTATTAATGTTATTTTTTAAAGGTCTTAAAAATTTCAATTTATTATAATTTTCAATTCGGTTAATCATATCCTTACCCATAACATTGTTTTAACTCCTTTCTTCTTCTCTCTTTAATAGAATCCAAGAATTGCATTTTTAATTTATCTATTTTCTTTTTTCAAATGATTGATAAACAAATGACAGTAATGAAAAACCATCATTGTTTCATCTTAAGTTTTTCATTATTGTTCAATTTTTACATATTGTGTGAAATTCATTCTTTAGGTACCGCTAATAGAATATACAGATTAAAACAAAATTTTTTTATGGAATACAGCATACATTTTTAAAGGAAATAAGATTATTAGATTTTGCTATAATCTTCTATATTGCATATTGATTATTCATTCTAAATACACGAATTCTACAAAATAAATTCAAATATAATTTATTTAACCTATAATCAGAACTAGTATAGTGATTACACCCATAATTATAGGTTTTACCTAACCAAATTGTATATTAAATTTTTCATTGCTAAAATCATATTTTCTTACTGTTTCTAAACTAGAGTAAAAATTACATAGACGAAGACAAGTTGTTTCAATCAAGTGATAGATCATATAATCCAAAATTTAAAAGTATTAGTGATAATTTTATTGAGTTTTTCGATGTGGTTTGATTTTACAGTGATTGCAAAATAAAGAAAAAAAGTATATTGAAGGAATTTCTGTGAAAAAACCTCAAATACTTAGGTTTGTCTCCATTTTGGTAGAGTGACAATATATTAAATAGTGAATAGTTATAAAGTATCTTTTACTCTTTCCTTTTATAGAGAAAAGTATATTATTTTTGAAAATTTGATAATGTTATTGTTCCTAAAATATGAAAAGAGTGACATGTATCTTTCAAGACCTTAATTTTTGTTGAGCTATTTAGGAAATTATATATATCAAATCATATAGAACTGAATCACATGTCATTTATATCGAGTCAAGACCTAAATCAATAATTTTAAGTAAGACTTATATTAAATTTATATTTAAATGCAAACTTGACCAACTATAATTTGAGATTATCATGCCTTGACTGAATCACTATATTCTTAACTGAATCGCCATACCTCAACCAAATTTCATGTCCTTGATTAAATTAACAAATCCTTAACCAAATCACAAGGCCCATATTAAATTATACCTCATATCTCTATACCGAATCATAACCTATAGTTTTAGGATATGGTATTGTCACTTGTGCCAAGTTTACCTTATGTCAAACCGTGATTTAAAGTTAAGGTTTGGGTATTATCACTTGTCCCAACTTAATTGAGTCAAAGTAAAGTTTTGACTAGTGATTCTAGAAAATTCTCTCATTTTTAGGTCGCTTTAGGATTTTTTTTCTGAAAATATTGATACTAGCAACAATATAACTAAATACATCATTCCTATGAAAGACAAATGAAATTTAAACTCATAAAAATTGAGACTTGATGTGCTTAGTTCAAAATTCCCATTTTCAGGCGACTAATGCATGTTTAGTGCTTTTGAGAGTCGTGAATTCATGCGTGGCTAAATCAACATTGAAGAAGGAAAAATACAATATTTCATATTTTCACTGAGGATTTGAAGAAAGAAAAGAATAAAATGTAAACCCCCAAGGATGAGGCCATGATCAAATCACAAAATTTGTTACTAGAGAATGCAATTCTTGAGTGTATTGTACTTGACATCAAGTGCTAGGTACTCGGCCTCAAGTAACTGTACTTAGCAGTGAATATGGGGTGTATTCAGACATCGAATACTAGACTCGACATCTAGTGATGGGGATTTGGCATCGAGTGCTATGTACTCAACATTAAGTAACTATACTTGGCAATGAATGTGAGGTGAGTTCGGTTGTGGAGTTCATTTGTTGTTAAGGTGTTTGGCGTTAAAAAGGAGATATTGAGCAATTATGAGATTATTTCATTGGAGATTCCATTAGAAAAACTAACTATAGAAAAACACAACTTAGAGAAAAATATTATTTCATTCATGATTGTTTGATTAACATGAGTACAAATGATCTCACTTACTTAATCAAGACAAGTTAATTTCATGAGTGTAAATACTCAAATACTTAGGCATTCCATGTTATAGGGAGTACTGAACCATGAAATGATTCCAACTTGTAGGTCCCAATTCATTAGACTTTAAAGATTTTGTATGGCTCCTCTAAGTTAGCTTTGGTTTATATTTTTAGTGGCCAGTGATGTGTATCTTGAACCAAAGGTACATTCGGTTAGCCTTTCTAATGACCAGTGGTCATTCTTCCTTCGATCAATGTACTCATTAGTTCTCTTTTTCTTGTGCTCATTTTCATTCTGTATATTTTCCTATTTCAATCGCTAAGCCTTATCTAATTGAATGATCTTTTAAGCTTTCTTTATCAAGTCATTGATTGTAATGGGAAGATTTTTTGCTAGGAGGTTGTACCATAGGTCATGGCATTGATGGTTATCTCATGATTTAGGGTTTTAACCTTGATTGCTTCTCTAGTGAATCTTTCAACATATCTCTCAAGGATTTACCCTCCCTCCACTTAATTTTTTACAAGTCCAATGAAGTCTTTTGGACTGGTAAATAAGTGGCAAAATAATTGGTAAATAATTAGGCTAGTATGGAGAACTGGGATATTGATGCAGCTGGTAATGATTCATACCACTCTTGAACATACAATGTAGTATGGAAGACTCGATAAATGATTGGATTTTAGATAGGTTGAAGCTGCATAAGGGTCTTAAACTTGGATACATGTTTGGTGGGATCTATTGTTCCATCATAATTAAAGAGACGAGTGAGTTTAAACTTATTTGGGTAGGAAGCAACTAAAACTTCTTTGGTTGATTGGCTTAAACCAATGTTGGAACATACATTGTTAATGATCATGATGGGTGGGATTGTTTTATGTGTTTTGGCGGTTAAGATGCGAGTTCTTTTATCTTAGGTAGTTTGTGCAGGTGAGTTTGTAGAACTACCATAAGTAGATCCAGGGGATTATTCTCTTTGGTACTATTGTGGCTTTGGTCTTTGAAGTTGTGGGCATGATTGGAGCGATTTACTACAATGTAATTATCTGGTGCATTTTGTTCATTTTGATTTATAGGTGGAATGATATATGTTGCATATGTTTCTTTAGGCTTTATATGGATGTGAGATTTGTAATAGTATTTGTTGCAGTTGAGATGATTGGTTAGGATGAGGGATGAATCAAAGAATGGGAATGAAGCTTAATTATTCGGAGTTGAGTGTATGGTAGTTAGAGATAAGATGTTGTTGGTGCAGGGTGAGAAGCCTCTGAAAAATAAGGAGAGTAATGAAATAGATATTTATAGGGCAGAGATTGTACTAAAAAATAATGGTGTTAAATTGCTGGAAGTTGTTATTTTCAGGAATGGACAAGCATGGTTAAGAATTTGAGTAAATATATTAGAAAAAGTACCAAAAATACAGGAAAGACAAAATGTATGGTCAAATTTTCTCAAAATAAAGGAATAGAAAATACAAAAAGCTAAAAGATCTATAAATTTTACCAAAAATTTCAATTTTGATGAGACAAATGTTAGATCTTAAATGGAAAATTACAAATCCAAAAAAGAGAAAGAAAAATTTAATAGGGTGTGTCAGATCTAAAAGTGAAATTTTCATATCTAAAATTCCCCATAAAATGTTCATAGAGAGCATCAAATGATAAATCTTCTTGAACTTTTTGGTATAGTTTGATCTTTAGGTGACTGCAAAATAAATAAAAAGATTACATCGGATGGGTTTCTATGAAAAACCCTCTAATGCCTAAGTCAATCTCCACTTTGGTAGAATAACAATATATTGAATAGTGAGTAATTAGAAAGCACCTTTTTCTATTTGCTTATATAGAGAAAAATACATTATTCTTAAATATTTGATGATATCATTATTCCTAAAGACCTGAAAAGAGTGCTACATATCTCTTAAGACCTTAGTTGTTATTGGGATATTTAAAACATTGTTTATGCTGAATCAAATAGAACCAAATCCCATATCATTTATATTGAGTTAAGTCACGAACCAAGAGTCTTAAGCAATAGTGGTACCGGATTTATATTTAAATGGAGACTTAACCAATTATAATTTGAGATCATTATGTATTTAATTAAATATTATATTCTTAATTGAATTACCATGTTTTGATCAAATTATTATATTTTGATTGAATCTAATATCTTTGGTCAAATTATTATATCCTTAACTTTAACTAAATCAACAGGCTCGTGATGAAAATATATCTCATATCTTTATACCAAATTATAGATTTTAATTTTCGAATATGATATTGTGACTTGTGTCAAATTTATCTTATATCGAACCTTAACTTCAGTAGAGGCGATTTAGTCTTAGGCAAGGCAGCACGTGCTGTCCTTTAATTTTAAAATTTTTTCATGTAAAATTACTATTTAGTCCTTAAAATTTATAAAATTAATAAAATAATTATTTTATTTTAAAAAATTAATTTTTTAGTCCTTAATAATTTATTAATTAATCATATATTTCTTTTTTCTTTTTTAACCCCTTAATTTTTAAAGATTTATTAAAATTAATAAAATAATTTTTCTATTTTAAAAAATTAATTTTTTAATTCTTAATTCATAATATTTTTTTCCTAATTTTTTGAGTTTTTCCTGGACTTTGGATATTATCAATTAGCATAAATTAACATATTAAAAGAAGACGGGAACCTTTTTTTCATCTTAAATCCTTTCCACGCATGTACAAAAAAAAAAAATATTTTTAATAACAGATTTCACATAAATCCTTAATTATTGAAATGTATTGAAAAATGATATATTTTATTTTAGTACGTGAAACATAAGCGGTTTTGCTTTTTCATTCAACTTTTTTTTTCTAATATCCAATTTATTTTTAGATTAAATATCAAATCTTGAGAGGATGGGAAAAAGACTTATTAATCAATAAAGTTATGAATCTAACTTCAAAGTTGAAAACACCTCTTGTATATGGACCCCAAATTAACATCACTATTATTGTTTGCTCAATGATTAAACTCTGAGTAAACAGTTGTGATTAAGATTGATGATATAAATATTTTGCACTTAAAAATAAACCCAAATCCTTTTATTTTTTTATTTTTAATTTGTAATTGTGAATATAGTTTTTTCATTTATTGAAATTACAACTTCATTAATTTTTTTAGTTTTTAGTATTGTTTATTACATAGTTGTCAAAATTGGACCATACCAACTAATTGAATTAAAAAAATTAAAAATCGAAATAAAAATCGATTCGATCAGTTTTAAAAATTCGTCCTTAAAAATCGATTAAATAATTGGTGAACAAGCTGGTTAACCGATAAATTGGTAGAACTTGACTCTTTTTTCGATTCAAGTGGATCAGATTTTTTTAAATTTTTAAATTTTTTTTATTTTTTTATCAAAAATAATAAATATCAAATTATATTTATTTTTATCATATATATATATATAATAAATGTCAAATTATATATACATATATATACATATCGATTTTTTTGATTTAACCAATTTGATTTTGGTCAAACCTTTAATCCTTTAATCCTTTATTTTCATCAATTTTTTAACCGGCCTGATTATAAAAATATTAGTTTATACTATGAAATGAGTTAAATCATATATATTTTCTATATTTGAGCAGTACCTT
The DNA here is from genome assembly GCA_948193065.1 of Aleurites moluccanus. Classification (NCBI taxonomy): domain Eukaryota; kingdom Viridiplantae; phylum Streptophyta; class Magnoliopsida; order Malpighiales; family Euphorbiaceae; genus Aleurites; species Aleurites moluccanus. Next base: position 37,985 of record CANXYC011642711.1, read on the forward strand.
CTAGTCATTACCTTTTGAACACCAACCATAAAAATAAATAAATAATTAATTTAAAAAATAAATAAATAATAATTAAAATGATGAGAAAATAAATTTATTTATTAATTAAGTGGATATTAGGTTCTCTCATTTATTTTACATGTGAGGAAAAAAAAAAAGATAAACTTTTATATAGAATCAATCTATAAGGAGAGCTGTAAATTTCTATAATATCAATAATATAAATTTTTAATTTTTAATTATGATGAACTTATTATTTGTAATCCTTCACTATATATAAAAATTTAAATTTTATTTATTTTTGAACGAAAAAGGACTACTAATTATAATAATAATCACCACATTTAATTCGAACTAACTTTATAGGTTTAAATTATTGACTAATGAGAAATACTAACCATTTTCTACAGGATTATAATGACAAAATTTCTATAATATCATAGCATCTATCGATCCTTAATTCATACACGCAAAGTCTTTTTTAAGCAGTATAATTCATATTTAAACATTTTATAAATCTGTGCTCAATCCAGATAAAAAAAATATGTTTTAACCATCTAAACCACCCCTTCAAATTATTATAATCATCATCAAAGGTGAATTGGAATTTTAAAATTTAAGAGTCAAAATTATGTCAATAATTTATTATATAAAAGCGCTTATTTAAAAATAGACAACAGCTCTATAAATTTAAAATTTAAATTCCAATAACATGTTATTATATTAAATTGCGAAAGAATTTTAAAAATATTTTGTATGTCTCTCTCATAAAAAAAAAAGGTTGGATTTTTTATAATATGTCACAAGTAATATAATTTTCAGTTTAACACATATAAATTATCATGTATATTAAATTTTATTGATAAAAAAAAATTCAATATTTAAATATATCAAGAGTCCAAAAAAATTTAGTATTTAAAATAGCAAAAACATAATCAAAATGGAACATAAAAACAATAATTAAAATTCATTAATTTGAGCTTTGCTTCTGCTATAATTTATATTTTTTTTATAGATCATATTTTTTTCTTTCTTTTTTCCTTTATTAATAGCAGAAAATTATTAAAGGGATAAAAGTGAAAGAAAATTAAAAAAAAAAAAATTGAAAAGAGATATAAAATATATTTTACTTGTGATTTTGATGAAATGGAATTTGAGAATTTGTAGATAATGTTTGCAAATTTTTTTTTTTAATTTAATTAAAATAAAAATTATGAGCTAACTCAAAATATTATATCAAATAATAATAAAAGAATGCATCATATACGGAGGGATATTCTTTTTATTAAGGAGGGCTAACTATAAGATATATATAGATACTTGGAGCTTTTATTTTTGCTAAGGGGCAGTGGCCCCGTAAGTTAAAGGTGATTCTGCCCCTGAATATTATTATTAAGAACCCTCATTCTGATAAAATTAAAATTCAATGGGGACGTAATAGAGTGAGTTGAGTTAAAATTTTCTCGACAAAAAAGACAAAGGGGTGACTCTTGCAAAGTCCACCACGACACGTTAAAGGACACATGAGTATAGTAGTATATAGGGAATGACACATGTAAACATCATCCTATAGTTATTGAGATTCTGAGGGTCTCAATTGCAATACAGCATGCCTCGAAAAATAGTGGTAATCATACTTCTCAGTTCTCGTCAACATGGTTGCTAATGCAGATCACCCTATCGCTACCCTAAATCTAATATACATATATAAATTATAGGAAATTACAATTTAATTTTTAAATTTTAATTCAAATAATAAAGTGACCCATATATTTTTAAAAATATATGATTATACCCTTGCATTTTAATATTGTCTGACATTATAATTTTTCCATTTATTTTTTATATTTATTCGTTAAATATTACATAAAATAACTAAAAATATCCTTTATTTAAAATTAAAATTTCTATTTGTATATGTTAATTCAAGTATATATATTTTTATTTAAATTAATTTTTTAGGGGTAAATAATATTTAAAATTGGATAAAATAATTAAAACAAATAAACTTATAAAACCTTCTTAATGATGGGTGTATAGTTATAATCTAATATAATTCAATTCTTTTGAATTTAAAAGAGTAAAAAGGAAAATTGGAAAGCAAAACAACACATGCAATGAAAGAAAATTTTACACGAGAAAACATTATAAATTTTTTCAAAAATCATTACTTATTTAAGAATTTTCTATTGAAAATTGAACTATAAATGGAATACTCATAAAAAAAAAAAAAAAATTTAAAAAGAAATCATAAATGAAAGAAATGAAATTAGTAGCTGATAAAAAGAGAGAGATGGATATTAAGCTGATAGTAGAAAATAGTTTAGGAGTATTTTAGATATAATATATTATATTTATTTTTAATTTTAACAAAAAAAATAAAAAAATTAACGAAAAAACTATAATATTAGATTGTGTCAAAAATAAATATAAATCATATATTTTTTAAAATATAAAAGTTATTATATTATTGAAATTAAAATTTTGAAACTAAATTATAATTTACTCTAAATTATATTATTTACAAAGTCAAACCTTAGAGGAGGTCTAACTCTCTCTCTCTCTCTCTCTCTCTCTCTCTCAATGTGGAAAATGGGACCCATACAACAGATTTATCCGTGTGACACGTGCCCTCTATCTATTACATAAACGTTAATTACTATTTTTTATATGATTTAATTTTTTAAAAATATATTAATTTTTTATTAATAAATATTTTGTTATATTAATATATTAATAATTTTTCTTTGACAAATATTTTATTATACTAATATATCATTTTATTTAATTTTATCGTTAGTTAATCATAAAATAATTAATAAAAACTGCAAAAAGATATAAATACTTTTATTTAATATTTTTAATCAATTACATTCTATTTTTATATTAAAAAATATTTTTTAGAGTTAAAAAATTTATTTTATATTTTTTGATAAATTAAAAAAAATATATATTTTTTTTTATTTTTTATTTTAAAAAAATAATTTAAAAAAAAATTAAATTATTTCTTCTTAATTTTTTTTAATACAAATAAAAAAATTCATTTTTATATTTTTGATAAATTTAAAAATAAAAAAGTAAATATATTTTTTTAAAAAATATTTTTATTTGTTATTTTTATTTTCAAATTTTTTATTTTTTTAAAAATAAAATAAAAAATATTTTTATTTATTTTATTTTCAATGTTGTCAAAAAATATAAAAATATATTTCATAACCTTAAAAAAAAATTTAAAACAAAAATAAGATGTAATTAATTAAAAATAAAGGACAATATCATTTTTGTCTTTTTACTATTTTTATTGATCATTTTAAGGTTGACTAATAACAAAATTAAACGAAGTGGTCTAATAGTATATTGTAATATTCATCAATTGGAGTTAGTATATTAATATTCATCAACGGGAGTTAATAGATATTTGAAAGTTTAGAGAAAGTTAATATATTAAGTCATTTTATAAGGAAAAAATCATAATTAACCCATTAGAAAACTATATAGTATTATAATATTACTAGAATATTTCATTTCATATATTATCCATAAAAAAATAATAATTGTTAAAAAAATTTAAAAATAAATAATATGCAAAAAGATAAAGTATCCGAACTGATATTAGAAGTGTTTTCTTTTTCTCAAAAGAGCCCACATAATTAATATTTTTAGTCTTTATGATAATTTTTTAAAATATGTTAAATTTTAAAAAATTAAAATATTTTATAATATATAATTCAAAAACAAATATTATATTTTAAAATTTTAGGAATGAAAATATTATATAAATCAAAATGTGAATGTTTAAAATATAATAAAAATTTCTTAATTTTATAAATGATAGTAATTAAAGTGTTGGATATTAACAAAGTATAAGAGCAAAAAAATATTAATTTTAAAATAATAAAGATTAAAGTACTAATTATATTAAAATTTAGATATGTCAAAATAATTTAACCAAAACATTTTGTAAATATTATATAAAAAGAAAGTGGACAAATGAAAAATATTTTCCCTATTTGATGTATATATGGGTTTTGTTTGTTTTTTCTTTGATAAAATTGTAATGAGTTTCTTTCATAAACCCACCAGTGTAATTTTAAAGACATACCTAACAATTGGGATTTGAGAAGCAAAATTCATGTCTTTTTGCATAGAAAAGTCAATATTACTCAAGAGTGGAAAATCTTTGAAAAAAGTTTGACAAATTACAAACCATGACTTAGATTGATGGATTTGGATTTGTCCCACATGATTTAAGGACTTTTCCTTTTTCTTTTTCCCTCTCATTAAAATAAAAAGATTAACTATCTCATATAACTATCACATTCATGAAAATAGCTATATTTATGAATTTGAATAAAATTTTTAATTTTAAATATTTTCTCTTTGAAACAAAAAAAAAATATAAAAAAAGTAATTTTTTTTAGGAAGCAGTCAAATATTAATTGGTAGATTAATTCCATCAGAGTATTTTCATATTAATTTATGTGTCATCCAAAATCAAGTCTTCTCTTTTAATATATAATATTATTGTAGATTTTACATCAAATTTACTGTTTGTAATAATTATATTTCAATTAAAATTAATTAAATTTTTTAACTTTACGAATTTAATAAATTATCACTAATTAAACTAATTATTCAATTAATCCTTACATGATGGACAATACGGATAAATACATATATAATGGGATAAAAAATTTTATGCTTTTAAATATATTTATGTCCTATTATTATATATACATAATGCATTAATTTATATTTTGATCCAACTCTATTGATATTTCCATAATTAAAAAATTAAAAATTTTAATCAAAATTTAAAATATAAATTGATCATAGATGATATAATAATAATTTTAAGAATCAATTTGATATACTAATCTTCTAACTAATTATAAAATAAAAGAATTTATTTACTTTGAGTATAGTTGACACTAAACTAAAATACAATTAACTAAATAAAAAACATATAAAAATATAATTGTAAAAACACCAAAAAAATTAATTATAGTAAATTCAATCCACCATTTTTATATTCTAATAATGACTGTGAATCTTAGGCTTCGATATGACTCAAGCTCCGAGTTCATAGTCTCGAGACTACTGCAGTATCATTAAACTAAAAGCCGAAATAGTTGTATTTCAGCAAAGAAAAGGTAGAAGTCGGAGAAAGCAGACAGAATTCAAGTAAAAAAGCGAGTTATGTTCACTGCTTTACTCAATTTTGCTGTTGCATTTACTTCCCTACGCAATTATACCTCCTTGCAAGAACTAGTGCTTCCCTTCATCACTCTTTTTTTCTTTTTTATTAGTTTTTCTACACTTTCCCCACCCTTCTTTGCAAAGAAAAAACGTAAAGGTAACGCCTCTCTCTCTCTCTCTCCACGACTCTCTCTTCCTATCAATCACTCTAAACAAATGTCATTGTACCTTGAAAAGTCTCATCTTTTCAATCTCTCAATCTCTTTCTTTAGCTCTTTAAGTTAAACTCTACTTCTCCTAGCAGCCACTTCCTTTTCTTTCGTTTATTATACCCATTACACCAACTACAAGGCAGCACTTGATCTTTATTTCTTTTAAGTTATGTTTCTTGATCAAAATTCAAGAAAACCAATCTTTGAGTTTTGAAAATTCAAGAAAACCAATATTTTGGGTCTTCAAAATTCAAGAAATACCAATCTTTTGAGTCTTGGAAGTTCAAGAAAGTCGATCTTTTTTTTTTTCAGTTTGGGAAGCTATGAAAGAGAGAGGCAAAGCAGTGGATATGTATGACAACAGTGGTGACAAATTTTTTCAAGATTACAGTACTTCATCATCCGATCTTCCATGCAAGAAACACCCATCATCTTCTTCAGTTGGTATATGTGCTTATTGTCTTAAAGATCGTTTAGTTAAGCTTGTTTGCTCAGATTGTGGAGAACAAAGGCTTTCTTCGTGTTCTTGCTCTGAGATCTCTTCCAATCGTAATTCTTGCAATGTTGATGTAGGCAGTGTTGGTCGAATCTCATTCTTGATTGAAAATGACAATCAAAGAAATAATATTGAAGTTTCTAATTCCCATTCACCAAATTCTAAGCCCAAAACTAATACTGAAGTTAATTTCTTGCTTAAAAGAAGCAGTAGTAGCTGTGTTGAGATTAAAAGAAAAAGTGGGTTTTGGAGAATTGGGAAGCTATTTAGCAAGAAAAGAGAAAAGGGTAATTGCGAAAGAAGCAGTATTGGTGGATTTGAAGAAGAAAAGAGTGATCTTTGGGTTGTTGATTTTATGGGTGTGTCAAGATCAAGGTCTCTTTGCAGTTTCAGGGGAGGTGGGTTTTTGGGTTCGGAAGATGGAACTTTTTCTGGTGCTAGGAGTTCAATTTCAGCTGCTAGAAATTCTGGTGTCAATGGTGGTTTACTTTTTGATCCTGATAGAAAAAGTGGATTTAGTGAAACAGAGCCAAGAAAAAGTGGGTTTAGTGAAACAGAGCCAAGAAAAAGTGGATTCAGTGTTTTAGATCCTGATCAAAAGCTTGATAATTCTGGTTTTAGTGGAGCAAATAATAATACTAGACGTATGTTTTCACTTAAAGATGGAAACTTTATTACTACTATGGATGATTCAGGCTTTATTGACCTGAAATTTGATTTCCCATCAGATTCTAGAACAGAGTCAAAGATGAGTAATGGTGGTGGTGCTTTGTCTCACTCAATCTCTGCTTTTGGGAGCATGAGAGGCAGTGATTTTGGGGCAGTACAGGAACAATGTGGAGGCAATTTTGGGAGTTTAGTGGGAGATGGGATGTTCAGTAATGGAGGTTCTTGTAGGATCACAGTCAGTGACAGAGGGATTAAAAGAAGCAGGAAAAGTTTCAAGAGTTGGAGATGGATTTTCAGGTATAATAATCCAAATGCAAGAAAGAAAGATGAAGACTTTGTAGTCAAACCATTAGCTTAGATAAATTTATTTTCTTAAGTGTTTTTCTTTTGGTTTATTTTGGTGTACTTTCATGTGTATTGAACCTTGATTATTTTGGTGATATCTCTCTGTTTTGTGTAGTTATATTTTGATCAAGTTCTGAAGAGAAAAAAGAAAAAAACAGAAGCAGGTAATTTGCCTGAGTTTTTGCTTGGCTTTCACTTCAAGATTAAGGAAACTAAAACTGAACTCATTATCTAGGATCAAGCAGCTTAAAAAATGATTAAAAACCCATGCTTAGAATTTGCCAATATAAACATTGTGCTAAGAGGAAAAGGAAAATTAAAGATAGCAGAGGGTCACAAAAGATTAATACACTTGTCAACTTATTTTATTTAATTTTGAGCACATTCTGAGCCCAATTAAATTGCTACAGTAAGTCCTTTGTGGACCTAAGTATATTTTACATTGGACATGGAAATAGGAAAGAGAATGAGATTGATTCTAAATCCTATAGTCTGATATTTGAAAAAAATTCAGGCCCACTGAATGAGAATTAAAAGTTGGTTGCAGGGCCTGTAATAGAGTTTTATTCAGATTTTATTTTATACACCTGGTCAAATGGCTGCCATAAAGTTTGCGTAAATACTCACCACAAATTTAGAAAACATCACACATTTTCATATGTAAAATTAGACTTTCGACCAAAAATGTTTTATAAATATCTTAAGAAGTTGACACCTAATATAACATTACTTCACAAAAATTAAAAGTGGACCAAGTCTTAAATTATTTTTTTAAGATAAAAGATAGCCTTATTTCTTAAATAACCATTACATAAAATTGAAGATGCTCCATAATTGAATTTGAAGATACTTCTCAATAACAGAAGATTTTTTTTAATGAATGTCATGAAAGTTAAAAATTAAAAATTTAAATAATATTAAAATAAATAAATTTAAAAATAAAATAAATGAATGAAATTGAAAATTTTAATATGTTATTTGGGATAATAATAATTGTAACAAAATATAATTTTATTAATTTTTTTTTTTTTCATTCAACTCATTTTTATTTTAATTTATTTATATTTCTCTAATATAATTATTTTATAATTATATTTTGTTTGAAATAACGTTTAAAGACTTTTTAGAAAAATCATTTAACAAAATATAAAAATATATTATAATACTGACCAAGTCTTAAATTATTAATATAATACTATTTAGATTAAAAACAAGTCTTGAATTATATTACAATATGAATATGTATTTTTATTTTATAAATATGACTTTCATTGAATATTTGAATCCGAGATCTCACTCACTATTAAAAATTTATTAGTTATGTTTTTTATCTTTTGTATATTGTAATTTTTTTATTTTTTTTATTTGAGTATATAGGAATGAAGAGATAAAATTTAAATTTTAAACCTTAACCTCTTATTATAAATATAAGAATTCGATTACTCAATTATTAGCTAAATAATAATGTATATTTTTTAATAAATATTTATGAAATATTGGCACTTTAATTTTAAATATATATATTTGTATTTTGAGGTGTCTTTTTTATATGTTACACATTATATTACGTTATATTTTATAATTATTATAAGAATAAAAGTTATAATTTACATTTGAAAAATGCTCTAATTAAGCTTGTGATGACTATTGAACTACCCTGAAATACTGTTGTTTCTATTAAATAATAACCTTTTGGATGGAAATTTTTAGTGTATTTAATTTGATTTAGTCACTTTATATTATTTACATCTCAATACTTTAAAAAAATGATACTTATTCTTTGTTCTTTTAAGTATTATTTAATTATTAATTATATACATTCTTTAGGATAATTGCTTAAAATTTACTTATAAATTTTAAGAGGAAAAACATGTCTCTTTTTTTTTTTATGTGAATTAATATTTTAGTATACTAAAATTAACTACTATTATTATTATTTTCTTTTTAAAATTAATTTTAAAATAAATAGAGTGCATTTTTTATTTTTTTACTAATAGAATGACTTAAAATTTAAAAGTCTTGACCCATATTTATTAAGTTTTAATAAATAAATAAATAGATAGTCTTTTAATTTTTAAAAATATAAAAAAATATTAATTTTTTATTTATTTTTCAGATTATTTCATATATCAACATTTAAAATTAATAATTCATATACCATTATTTTTAAGAAAATAATTTAATCACATATTAAAACTTAAGATTTTTTTTTTTGCCCCTAATAATAATATAGTCTTATATATATATATATATATATATATATATATGTTTATATATATATATGTTAGGGTGTGAGGGGGTGGCCTGGCCTCTTCGACCATAACTCATCACGGCCACTGGCTAAGATATTGTGGGACAAAACTTGCCCAAATTCGTAATATATTCAATAGCTAGAGGGCGATTCAAGAATTTTATAAAGTGGAATCAACGTTACACAATTCAAATAAGAAATATTTTTTTTTTATTTATATACAAATACCTGTCTTTTTATTGTATTTTTGTTTTAATTCTTTATTCTTTATTTTGAATCAATTCTATTATAATTTCGAAATTTAATTACAACTTTACTCTAAGTCATAACTGTTAGAAAAAATATTAATTAAAAGGCCAAATTTTGATTGAAATGTTGATAACTTATTATATCATATTGTCAATTTATATTTTAAATTTTGATTAAAGCTAATTTAACTATTTAATTTATAAATTTAATTAATTAAGTTATTAACTTAATTATTAGTTATTTATCAAATTCATAAAATTAAGGAATTCAATAAATTTTTATTGAAATTTATAAATTAAACTGATAGTATGATATAATATGTTTTAAAATCAATTTCACTTTTTTTTTCTTTAAATTAATATGAAAATATTATTCTTATTATTTTCAATTTAATTCTAAGATAAAATTGCAATTAAAATTTTAAATTAGGGTAGCATTAATATAAAAAAGAACATAGTATTATTGTAATAAAATTTATCTATTAAGTCATTTTTTATTGATATGCAGATTAATGGAGTTCATTAATTTTTAAAATGAGTCAACAGTGTATATATATTAATTTTAGAGAATAAATTATAATTTATTTTATAGAATAAATTATAATTTTTTTTTTGTGAATTTGTTTATTATTAATATGAATATTTTTTCATTAACTAGATGGAAAAAATACAAAATAAAACTTAACACAATGTACCTGGCTACATTCCCTCTGTTTCAGACAACAACAATACTTAGAACTTCTTTTATTATAAGTTTCAAGCCTTTTTGGACCTTCCTTATAATTGAACATTTGACAATTTAAATTAAAGGCTATAAGATAAGAACCTTCCTAGCAATGACCATATACATTCATAAATCCACCATGATTTTAGGCATAGTCAACATGTTAATAGCAAATGGGAATAAGGAACTCAACAATGTTTTTTCTTTATATAAATATTAATAGAATAAATAATAAATTTTTGTTAGTTATACAATTATAAGATCATCTACCCAATTACATTCCAAACTTGAATTCCTTTCCTGCCTGGTCTGATCCCAATCCGAGTAATGTCCGGGTCAACCTGACCTATAACATAACACCTCCTAGTTTCACGAATTCAGTTATTTGTTGAAGCTTCGTGTAATAGTTTGCTTGCACATGTAGCCGCCACCAGAAATATGTGCAGTACATAAATTTCCTTGGCTAATGCTATAAGATATTTATATCATCCTCAAGTTTTGAATTGTGAACCACAAGTTAGATAAAAATCAAAAAAATAAATTCAAGATCCACTAATAAAATATTCTATGTCGTGGCTAAATCTTAACAAAAATCTTATATTATGAATTTTCTATTTTGGACATCGATAATTTGGTATAATGACTTCCAATGGAGAGATGAACGTGCACGAAAAATTGGAAACCTTGTATTTCCTTCTCTCTTACAGATAACTATAGCTGGGAGTTTTCATACCCTTCTGAATTTTTCATAGAAATTGAGCATTTGGCCGTTTCAGAGTTATTGGACAAGTAAATAGTTTTAGGGTAACGCAGCGGATAAATCACAATTATAATATAAATAATTATATAAAAATTATATCAAGAATAATTTTAAGAAAAAATTGAAGGAATTATAATCGATCTCACTTAAAATCTAATTTTCTTAAACAAAATTATATCTTGAATAATTAATTATATAATATATCATAACTATTTTAGTTAAATAATATAATACTGCAGAAAATAATAAATAAAATGACATAATAAATTTAACGTGATTCATCCCTTTAATTGGATTACGTCTACAGATAAATTTTAAATAAATTTTCTACTAATAAAATTAACAGGTACACAAAAAAAGTTTTTTCTTAAATAACACTAGAAAAATAATATAATAATTTAAGATATACTGACACTCAAAAGATTTCTCAAAAATATTTAAAATAAAATTCTCTCACTATTTTATCACTCACCATTTTTAAAAATTATTTTATAAAATTAACTCAAAAAAAAATCACTCAAAGGTTTTTTTCTTTAGAGTTTTTGGCTGTAGTTTTCTCACTCTCTCCCTTTCGCTCTTCTCACTTTTTTTGCTTTGTCTTGTGCGCCTTGCAAAGAGCAATTTTTTCAACAAAAAATCAGTTGATGATTGCTTTTGACTTTTCATTTTTTATTTTTTTTAATAATAAGTGGACCCATGTGCAGAAACCCAACAAATAAATGGAAATGGTATTGAACCTTCATACAAATAACCATATAAATTTATACATAAACCCACCAGAAATAACCATATAATACATTAATTAGCACTCAATAGTTTCAACACCTAGAGAATTCCAATCTCGAGTTCTTTTCATCTTTTCTTGTTCTCATTTAGAAATCAGTTGAAGATGTATGTAACAAGGCCTCTTTCTCTGTATCTGAGAGATCCTTCAGCTCTTTCTTTACCTCCTCCTGAAGGTCCAAATTCCGGTATACTGGTAATCCAAGATGAAGAAGCACAACCCACTTGCTGTTTTGGATTGTGTAATAGTAGTAATGTAAAGAAGCTGCCTTTCCCTCAAAATTACAACTTACAAGTTCAGTTCACCCAAAGTAGTGGTGAGAATAGCCATACTTATGTAAACCATGTCATCTTCATACCTGTTCTTAATCAACCGCTGTCCTCCAATCAATACTATTGCATCGAACGAAAAGGGAAGCATAAAGGGTATTTTTTCTTTCTATCCAGATCATTATTATTATTTTTTTAAAAGTATAATAATCATTTTCATTCTTGATTAAACTAAATTTCAGGGAAGCTTACAGGAACTCAAAGGAGGAAGACAAGACAACATGCTGTTTCTGCAGATGTATTTCTGATTTTAAGCCACAACCTTTAGAGCCTCAGGCTCATGACATATATCAGCAATTCGAAATTCGATCCAGAAACTGGGGTGGTTTTGTTGCTAAATCAATAGCTTCAGATGGGTACCCACCAAATTTCTTAAGGAGAAAAGGTTGGACAGTACATACAACATCTCTGCTTGAATTTCAGTTCAATGAAGCACAAGGCCTTGACAAGACTCTTCGTGCTCGATTGCCAGATTTTAGCACCTTTTCCGTGTCACAGAGAAATTCTCCCTCTGTTTTAGTAGGAAAATGGTACTGCCCTTTCATGTTCATCAAAGATGGATCAATTAAAGATCAAATGGATAGTTCAAGGTATTATGAAATTACACTTGAGCAACATTGGGAACAAATTTTCGCTTGCGAAAATGAAGGTAATGCTAATGCTAAGTCTGTGACTGTGGAAATTGCTATTGAAACAGAAGCAGTAAAAATTGCTGGTGAAAATGCCTTGCAAAATGAGATGAGAGTGATTGATGGGGTGATGTGGTTTGGTAATGTAGGCTTAAGTTTAGTAATTGTTGAAAGAATGAAGTGGGAGCAAGAGCGATTTGGGTGGATTGGTGGGAATGAAAGGCAAGTGAAAGTGAAGAGAATTGAGGGATTTGGAGGCATTGGTGAGTGGAAGAAATTTGGTTGCTATGTGTTGGTTGAGAGATTTGTATTGAAAAGAATGAATGGAAGCTTAGTGATGAGTTATGATTTTAGGCATACTCAACATGTTATTAGCAAATGGGAATGAGGAAAGTCAACAACTTTTTGCTCTGTTTTTTATGTGAAAATATTGTAATGTTTTAATTAGGTGTGGATTGATGTTGAATTCATTATGCATTGTTTTGCTTTGGTATGTAAATTTGATTTTTTTTTTGTCTTTTGATGATAAGCATATATGAAAATTGAATTTAGTGTTCTTCATAATAATGACATTATTTTTTCATCTTCAATGCTATAGGCATCAAATACTCTCCTCCATTCTTAAATGTAAGGTACACAAAATCATTAATCACATTACTTTTCATAGCTTCTCTTTATCCAATGCATAACTCTTCTGTAGAGTTCTTTAATATATGAACTTGTTAGTTTACCCCATTTGAATGATCGATCTCAACGTGGGAGGAAGAACTAGTAATAAATATAAAACTATCCATTTGAGTTCTGTATATTTGTTGGAATAAAATGCTTAGCTAATTCCACGCATCTAACAAAAAAATATTTTCTTCTTCCAACTTTACAATCTTCTTACTCATTCTTTGTAGGTCCTTCTTCCACTAATTTTTTCATTCTATTGATGAATAATCTATAATAATCCACAAATTTAGGTTGGCTAATTGTTCTTAAATAGCACCCAGAAAATATAACATTTTTGTTACTTAACCAACCAACAAGACAACAAAAAATAATTGGTTACACATATAAGCAAAATTATTGAAGTCACAATTAATGCAAACACAACGACACAAAAATTAATGTGATTCTTTTTTTTTCTTTCTAAGATTACATGTGGACTACACGAAATCAAATACGAAAAGTCTTGTTTTTCCATGAAACTTCTTGCTCTTCAATCTTTAAGAATATGTTCTCTTCATAAAACTTCTCACTTTTGATTGTATCTCATATCTTGTTAATACATGTTTCATCACAATTTTTCTTTTCTTTTGGAAAATCTCTCTTCATATTTTTTCTCTCATCTTGAAGGATCCTTTATTCACAAGTATATATTCTCTCTCTTCCTCGACATTTGGCCAAAGTCATGTAATCCCTTGAGTTTAAAGAAAATTAAAACTTATTTTTCAAGTCAAAAACCTAATATTATGAGTTCTTTCTGATTAGGAATTTGAAGTATTATACCAACAGAAAGTAACAGCCATATATCTAATCCTCTACATCATTTGATTCCTCTATAAGCCAAAACAAAAAAAAAAATTGTAACAAGAAAAAATGCATCATGGGAGATTGTGCTATGAATCTATTGAGATATGACTTGTTACCTCCTCTTGCCCACTTTATTTGAACATGGGATTGATAGTAGTTTTGTACTTCACAAATAATCAGCTGGATCTTGCATCCATCAATATGTTATAAATATAGTATTTGAGGTGTTATAAAAATCATAAATGTATTGATACATAAAATATTTGCTATAATAATGAAGAATATTCACATATAAATATAAATATATAAATGAAAAAAAAAATTAAATAGCACTTTCCATGAAACACCAATTAGAAATAATAGTAATCAATTTTTTTTTTCAGCTTTCTTTCTTTATCTTTCCTGTGTACAAAACAATAATAAAAAAATAATAACCAACTAGTTTGACTAGCAGGCATCAAGCAATCTTGTTTTTTTACTTGTTAAAATTTGTACATACAATACCATAATTTGACCTTTTCATAGCTTATCTTAATTATTTTATACAAAAGCACATAGAAAATTTCAAAAGAATCCTTTCTATAAATGTAGACTAAGATTGAGATAAAAAAAAACCACTAAAAATTTTCCAAGCAAAAAAAGTTGAGCATAACCAAGAAAATTTTAGAAATGTATGTGACAAAGCCTCTGTCTATGTATAGAAGAGACCCTTCGGCTCTTTCACTGCCTCCCCCTGAAGGACCAAATTCCGGTATTTTGGTGATCAATAATAATGAAGAAGTTATAACTACTTGCTGTTTTGGATTTTGCCAGAGCGGAAGTTATCAAATTAGAGATTTGCCTTTCCCTCAAAACGAACTTGGAGGTTGAGTACACAATGCAATCTGGAGAGCATAAAAGTACTTCCACAAACAGGGTCATCTTTATTCCTGTTCTCAACCAACCATTGTCTTCTAATCAGTATTACTGCATAGAGCTACGTGGAAAGCACAAAGGGTATATATATATATATTTCCGGTTCATTAGAGTGCTAAACCCTAATAGAGAGACATTAAATCTATATGAAAAAGTAGCTCAAATTATCAAGAATGAAAATAAAGAATCCATATCGCCAATACCAATTAATTTTGAGATTAAGGCTGAGTTGAGTATTAGGGAGGCCAAACCATTGTCATTGTCTTCCAATCAATATTTCTGTTCACAATTTTTTTTTTCAATTGCAAGAGTTCATAGAATTAATTAGCTTATAATATATGAAAATTTCCATTCCCTCACATAATTCAATTTATTACTTTCAGGGAAGCTTACAAGAACGCCAAGGAGGAGGATGTGAAAACATGCTGTTTTTGTTGTAGCTTTGTTCCCGAGGTAAAACCACAACCTTTGGATCCTAAGAACATATATCAGCAATTTGAGATTCAACATTGAGGCTGGGGCTTCGTAGCCAAGTCTGTTGCTTCAGATGGGTACCCTCCAAATTTCTTAAGCAGAAAGGGTTGGGAATTGCAGAGCTCAATTTCCCCTGAAATTGAGTTACACGGAGCACCGGGCCTTAACAAGATTCTCCGAGCTCACCTTCCAGTATTCAGTTTCCCATTAGCACAAAAAATTTCTACACCTGTGGTAGTAGGAAAGTGGTATTGTCCATTTATGTTTATCAAAGATGAAAGTCTTAAAGATCAAGTGAATAAATCAAGGTGCTATGAGATGACACTTGAGCAAGAATGGAAACAAATTTTCTCCTGCGAAAATAGCAACAAAAATGGAGGAAATTCTGTAAGTGTAGATGTTTTTGTTGAGAGAGAATTGGCTAAAATTGCTGGGATAGAAGCTGAGAGTACTGTGGCTGATAGAGTGATGTGGTTTAGGAGTAGTGTAAGCAATATGGGGCTGAATTTAGCAATTGTTGAGAGAATGCAATGGGAGCAGGAGAGATTTGGTTGGGTTAGTGGTAGTGGATTGCAAGTGAGAGTGAAGAGATTGGAGGAGTTTATTGGAATTGGGGATTGGAAGAGATTTGGTTGCTATGTTTTGGTTGAGAAGTTTGTATTGAAGAGAATGGATGGAAGTTTAGTGCTTAATTATGAATTCAGGCACACTCAACAACTCAGGAGCAAATGGGAATGCTAAAATTTCCTTAGTTGCCTCATTTCACTATTTAATTTGCTTGCATTGTGTTTTAATTTGTGAAATTATATTGCTTTGTATTTAGAGTATATAGTTCTATTCATTAGAAATTTTCACCTGGGAAACCAAACCCAAATGTCCTTCCAGACCTTTTTTCTTTTAATTTAATAATTTAGTTGATTTGTATATTTTTTCATTTTTTTAGTGGTTTTATTTCTTAAGCCAAAAATATACATCTCTAACGCTCTAGCGCCTGATCTTTCACAGAGACTTGTGAAAATGAAAGGATCTCATCCATTTTTTACATTAGATTTTGGATTGGCATGCATAAAAATTGGAAATTTTGGTACAGTGCCCCAATTTTGTGTCTTCTTTTGCCCTTTGGCTCACCTTATACCGAAAGGATTTTCTTTATCATAAGCCATGGGAGAGGCAGAATAACTTTGATTTATTATCAGTTTGCATATGTATTAACAATTAGATTATATTTGAATTTTATTAATTTTATCAAACACTATTTATATTAAAATTTTAATATACTATAAATATCAATCATAAAATTCAATACTTCCATTTATATTTTACTATATTAATTTTTATGAATGTATCTCACTATATTTATGTGGTGTCTTGACAAAAATAAAATAAAATTCAATACATATAAAGATGTGTTCAACAGCAATTCATATCATTATTTGATATTTTATCTCCTATCTCATATAATTTTATACATGCACATCACCTTTTTTCTTAAATGTTTTAATAGCTAACAGTTTTTCATTAATAATATGACACATAAATATATATATATATAACAGAAAATGAGATATCAAATAAAATAAAAAATTCGAATTGATTCAATACATATGATGTGTTTGTATCCAAATGTATCTTATAAGAGCACTAAAACTACATAGAAAAATTCTTGTTTAAACTAGATTATATAATAAGATTACTTTCATGTTAAAAATATAGGGAAAAACTAATCTAAACCCATGATCAATTCAAGGTAGAGCAAAAGTTTTCGATGATATTGGCAGGCTAATAATACTCATATAAGCAATTATCTTCTAATCATCAATGTTCCAATCAATATATAAAAGAAATAATATCATTTTAATCCTTGTTTTAAGATATTCAATAAGTGGCATATATATCTTTTTAATTAACATTAAAAAATATTTGATATGTAAGTAAATAATAATTAAAAGACTCAACGCAGTAAATGATTATAAATAAAACTAATAAGTGGTGCTTGGTGAAATTGAAATTAAATGTTAAAAATTTAAATATTAAATTTATTATTTAATAGCGTATTTAATATTTAAAATTAAAATTTATAATATTTAATTGTTTTAAGTTATTTGATAATGCTTGTTGAAAAATATCAATTAAGCTATAAAATACTTAAAAATAATAAGTTGAAAATTTTAACTTAATATTTGTTCTGAATATAATAAAATGATATTTGATAAAACTAAAAATTAAGTTCTAAAAATTTAATTACTAATTCTTAAATTATAAAAACATTTTAAATTTAAAATTTTTTAAATATTTTTATAATTTAAAAATTATATCGCTTATTTTACTTGACACTCATAAATAATGATTAATAATATAACACAACTTTAGAGTTTAACATATAAAATAATAAAATTCAAAAATTTGAGAATGTATTTTGGTTAAGTAATGTTAAAACAAACTGAAGTTTTTATTGCATTATTTTATATGCATAATTAAAAACCTAAAATTAATAAAAAAAATTCAAATATTAAATAAAAAATCTAAAAAAATAAAATAAAATGTTATCGTATCCAAATTCCAAAATTAATAATTAATTAAAAAACCCGGTTCGTTAAAGGAACTTCCAACAATGATTAAAGTTAGTCCAGTGAGCTGTGTAGGACCTTGTAGCAAAAACCCTAAAAACCTTTGTCACTCAGTCTCACCAACCCAATTGTTTCTGCCATAGCCATCTTAGTCTCTGTTTATCTGTTTGTCTCCCAATATACAAAATATAAATGCTCACCAAATATCGAGAACTTTGCCTTCTTTCTGCGCTATAACTCCATTTTTAGAGCGGGGAAGAGGAAATTTCAAAAGGCCATTAGGTAGAAATTGATGGCAAATATAGTTGATCAAGATCAGCAATGGCTTCTTAACTGCTTGACTTCTACTCTCGACCCCAACCAGGAAGTCCGTTCTTTTGCTGAAGCTTCTCTTAATCAGGCCTCTCTTCAACCAGGTTCCTTTGCTGTTTCGTCCATGCATTGATGCTTTTATTTGTCAGTTTTACCATTAACGATAAAAATGAGTGAATGATGAAGTTTGTAGGGTAAAATGAACTTCAATATCGATGAGGTATATCTCTTTTTTGTTGAAATTTACTTTAGAGTTTCCCAATATCATGAAATTGTTCAGTCTCCATTTCAAGAATCCTTCCCACTCCCCTTTGAATTAATGTTCAGAGTGAATTTGAAGTTGTTGGATATGTTTTCTGGCTTGGAAAATAGATGTAACATTGATTTTGGCTGAACTAATTCTATTTCAATTTACCTACACTTTCTATTTTCAAATTTATTCTGAGAATCCATAATTTGATATGATCTACATAGGGCTTGTTTAAGGAATATACAGCAAAAAAAAAACAAAATTAAAGGGAGCTTGTATCATTGACTTAGGAAAAATTGAGCAACCATCCTACTAATGCTTTTATGGTGGGGAAGTCTCAAGCACTCTCAATATGGGTAGCTCATCTTTGTAAGTGGCACTGGACATTCGTGACACAGAGTTAGCCAGCCAAGGCCTCTCTAGATTGTGGAGGACTCTTATTATGTTATATGTAGATGTTTGGACGTGGATTAGATGAGTTAGAGGTGGTTTGTCTAAATTTATATCCTGGATGAGCTCACGGTGGGGGTGGGTGGGGTTGGGGGGGGGGGGGGGGGGTCTCAGAAACCTTATTTTTGCATTATAGTTGGCGTGGTATATCCTTTTAAATTTAAATTAGTTTTATATTGATAAGGAA
>CANXYC011643533.1:0-29304 GCA_948193065.1 Aleurites moluccanus
AAACCTCGAAAAATTGCAAAATTACAATTTGGTCCTCCAATTACCAAAATTTTCAAACTTACCCGATTGGGTCCTAACTGATTTCAAATCAACTCTAGGCCTAAAAATTAGGTCATATAACATGCATATACATATATTCCATGCATTCACACATAATATGAACACATCATAAAGAAAGAAAAAATAAATTCCCTAAAGGTCCCTATTAGGGTTTAGGCTAAGGTGTTATAAATATGATGTATATTAAACTCACCTAAGGCTTCCAATAGCCAAAATAAAACTTTTTTCCTTAAATTCTTTAAAGTAGACAAAAATGACAATCTTGGTCTTCCTTTGTTTCTACATCAAAACTATCACCAAATTAGCTTCCAATGATAACAATTAAACATAATCTAACTAAATTATGAATTAAGGAAGCTAATTCTAGGGTTTGGTTAAAAAATAACCTAATTAGGGTTTAAAAATTGGGAATTCCATCAATTTGAATTAATTGATGCAATCTAATGCTAAAACCATCTAATTCAACGTCTAAAACACCTAATTAACTTAAACAAATAAAGAAATCATCAAGTTACCTTGAAAAGATGAAGTAGCCAAAATTCAAAGAAGAAGAATTCTTGATTTCCTTTAAGCTTTTTGGTGAGAAATGGATGAAAATAGGTTAAACAAGATTGGATATTAGGTTTTCTTTGGTTTTTTTCTTCAAAAATTTGCTTGAATTTTGGTGGAGAATGGTGAAGATTGGTTCTACCAAGGTGAAGGAAGGAAGAAAAAGAAGAAGAATGGGTGGAGAAATGGCTAAGGCATGATATTTATAGGTGGAAGTTATGGAAATTAGGTTTTCCACTCCAAAACTTTCATTATTTCTACTTTTGATCCAAAACTTTCTGTAATTAATTATGTCAATTTTGTTCAGTTTTAAATTTCAAAGTGGGAAGTGAATAAGCTTATTTTTAGCTATAGTTTATAATCATATAGCTTTCGAAACAATTCTTAGTCCTAAACAGTAGGTTTCCCAAAATGCTCCTGAAGTTCCACTTATTTACGATTTTGCCATTCTATTGATTTTTCATCATTTTTAATACTTTTCTATACTTTCTTTATATAATTAACTATCATTATTCTTGATCTTTCATTATCCTTGTATCTGAGAAAAATAATCTTAAATTTAATATTGTACTAAATCCTTAAGCTGAATAATTACTACCAGTGCTATAGGTCGAATACTTGATAAAACTGCTTAGTAACTGAAACATAATTTCAGGGTATTACAATATCAATATCTCCTTACTGAATGAATCCTTCGGAGTTGAAGGAATTAAAGGTGCAGTCACAAGAATTTTTTTATAAGGGGTTTATTCGTCTGAGTAGTTCACCATGGGGCACACCAGTATTATTTATGAAGAAGAAAGATATATCACTACGGATGTGCATCGACTATTAGCAATTAAATAAAGTGACCATCAAGAATAAATATTCGTTGCCTCGGATAGATGATTTATTTGATCAGTTGCAAGGTGCTTGTTATTTCTCTAAAAAATACCTTAGATCGAGGTATCATCAATTAAGAATCTGAAAATAAGATGTACCAAAAATTGCATTTCGAACCCGATATGGTCATTATGAATTCTTGGTGCTACCATTTAGGTTAACCAATGCCCCTGTTTCATTTTATGGATTTGATGAATTGGGTATTTAAGCTTTATTTGGACAAGTTTGTCATTGTGTTCATTGATGACATATTTGTTTATTCTAAGAGTAAGGAGGAGCACGATGAACATTTGCGGATAGTGCTTCGGACTCTGTAAGAGAACAAATTATATGTCAAATTATCGAAGTGTAAATTTTGGCTCCTAGAGGTATGTTTCCTTGGACACGTGATGAGTAAGGATGGAATTAAGGTGGATCCGAAGAAAGTAGAAGTAGTAGCAAATTGGCCACAGCCTACTAATGTAACTGAAGTTCGAAGTTTTCTGGGTATGGGTGGATATTATAGAAGATTTGTTAAAGATTTCTCCAAAATAGTAGATCTACTGACTAAATTGACGCGGAAACAAGAGAAATTTGTATGAACAGACGAATATGAGAAGAGCTTTCAGACATTGAAGAATTGTCTCACTTCTGCACCTGTGTTAGCATTACCATCCGGGACTAGAGATTTCTCTGTGTATTGTGATGCATTTAGAGTTGATTTGGGATGTGTATTGATGCATAATGATCGAGTAATTGCATATGCTTCATGATAGTTAAAGAAATATAAACAGAATTGTCCGACACATGACTTGGAGATGGCAGCTATACTATTTGCATTGAAGATATGGAGACATTATTTATATGGTGAGAAATATGATATATATACATAGATAATAAGAGTCTTCAATATATTCTTCAGTAGAAAGATCTGAATATACGGCAATGGAGATGGGTTTAATTGTTAAAAGATTATGATTGTCAGATCCTTTATCACCCAGGAAAAGCTAATGTGGTAGTTAATGCATTGGGCATGAAGTCTATATGAAGTTTGGCCCATATTGCTAGTTTATGGCCACCATTGATAAAAGAAATGAAATAACTGTTAGACATGAGAGTTAGATTAAAGATGGATACCCAAGATCGAAATCAGGCTTTGATAACCCAATTTGTGATTAAACCATTACTGATTGAAGAAATTAAGGCAGCTCAACATCAAGATCCATTAATGGTGAAGCTAAAAGAAAATGTACAAGCAGGGAAAGCTCCTAATTTCACAGTGGATAATGGTTTATTAAAATGTGAGTAACAATTATATGTACTAGATGTGGACGGGCTACAAGAGTGACTTATGAAGGAAATACATTTCACGCTTTATAATGTCCATCCTGGAGTGACCAAAATTTATAATGATTTAAAGGTATGTTATTGGTGGTCTAATATGAAGCGAGATGTGGCTAATTTTGTATCCACCTGCTTGGCCTGTCAATAAGTAAAATTTGAGCATCAACAACTATCATTATTACTTTAGGAAATTGAGTTGCCTAAATGGATATGGGATTAAGTAACAATGGATTTTGTAATGTGATTGCCAAAGACTCAGCGTGGTTATGACTCAATTTGGATGATTATAGATCAATTGACTAAATCTGCTCATTTTCTTGAAGTCAAGACAATCTACTCAGCTGCCCAATATGCTCAATTATATGTTGATAAGATAGTCAGATTGCACGAGATACCATTGGCTATCATATCAGATCAAGGGACTCGGTTTACTTCACAATTTTGGCAGAAATTTCAGGAAGCATTGGGTACTCAACTATACTTCAGTACAGCTTTCCATCCATAAATCGATGGATAAATAGAGTTTAATATTCAGACATTAGAGGATATGCTACGACTGTGTATTCTTGATTTTGAAGGTAATTAGGATCGATATTTACCATTAATTGAATTTGACTACAATAACAGCTATAATTCTTCTATCGACATGGCACCATACGAGGCGTTATATAGTAGAAAATGCAGATCACCAATTTGTGGGTTGAACTAGGAGAGAAACAATTAGAAGGTCCGAAGCTGATTAAGGAAATGATAGAGAAAGTCTCTATTATTAAAGAAAGGATGAAAATAACTTTTAATCGACATAAGAGTTATACATATTTGAAACATAAAGATGTTCAATTTGTTGTGGGTGATCATGTGTTTCTCAAAATCTCACCAATGAAGGGCGTAATGCGATTTGGCAAGAAAGGAAAGCTATCACCACATTATATCAGGCCATTTGAGATTCTAAATAAAGTTGGCAATGTTTCTTACCAGCTGGCACTTCCACCATAACTCAGTCATGATCATCCAATCTTCTACATATCTATGCTTCACAAATATATTTTGGATCCATCACATATGCTTCAACCGCAGGCCATCGAAGTAGATGAAGACCTAACTTATGAAGAAATGCCAATCAAAATAGTGGATCGACAAGTTAGACAACTACAAAATAAGATGATACACATAGTTAAAGTTCTATGGAAGAATCATTCAATAGAAGAGTATACGTGGGAAAGCGAACATGGTATGGAGACTAGATATCTCTAGTTGTTTTACGCGTAAGGTATGTTTAGTTAAAATTCGAAGATGAATTTTATTGAAAGGGGTAGAGTGTAACACCCTAAATTTTTTATAATTACAAATAGGACCCCATAATTAATATAGTTGACTTTATAGTCCTTAATTAAATAGTTAGATATAAAATAACAATTTAGTATCTAAAATAGATAGTTAAAGATAAAATAACAGTTTATTACCTAAAATTCAAATTTTATACCTAAATTACATAATTAAATATTGAATTTCACCAACATAATTATGAGACCTAAAATTTATATGAAAAATAAATTATGAAAACCAGTAGTACCTAAAATGACTTTTAAGGCCAAAATATAATTATCAAAAGTTTTAGAGTCAATTTGTAAATAATAAAAGTTTGGTGGCCAAATCATAAATATCAAAACTTATCAAAATATCTTTATATTCTAGATAATTCTATTTTGGACCTAAAAATTTCTTTTTTCTTCCTCCAAAGAGGTCGAACCCTCCTCTATTTCTTTTTCTTTCAACCAAAATTCATCCATCAAATTACAACCAAATTAAAACCTAATTAATCCTACATTAATTTACAAGCCTAAACACCTAAAAGCCATTAAAATTTCTATCAAAAACTATAAGAAAATCCAAATTTATCAAAGGGAGCTAAGTTGGGAAAATTAAAGACTTTGAGGTCAATGATTTATTTCCTATTTCTATCCATTAAATATAATTAGTATAATTGATATAGATGATTAATTATAGAAATAGAAGCGTATATTAGATTGTAGATTGAATTAAGCTTGAAATAGGATTATGTAAAAAATCAAATTTTCATATAGAGGAGTTTAATTCAAATTGAACTTAGAATAAGTCTTTTTACATCAATGTGAGCCTACAATATATGAAATTTATATTGTAGAAGAAAAGGAAAGGGAAGTTGATGATGGAAGTGGTAAAAAAGAACATATTGGCTTATTATGAGAAAATTAAAGTGCTAATGGTGTTTTAGTTCAAACAACTATTAAGGTGAATTATAAATGTATTATTATGCTTGTAAATCACTTTGTTTGGAGTTAAAAACCTTTTCCCCTAATTTCTCTAAAGTGGTCGAATGCCACATGACCCACCTCTTTAAAATTTTGTTGTGATTTTTGTCTTCATTTTGCCTATCTCCCTTGAACTTTGTATGGACTTGATCCTTAAATGCTTGAATTATATTGTGTACTTGATGTTTAAACAAAAAGGTTTGGTTAATGGTACCTAAAACCCTTACTTTATTCTTGTTTAATTGGTGCACAACATATGCTTGACAAAATGCCTCAATGAAACCAAAATGAAATCCACATAGTGTTTCATTTAAAGTTTATCACCATTTGAAACCTTAACATAAAAAATATTGAAACCTAGCCTAACCATTGAAATTGATTCCATTTTATGTGAAATTCCTTATTGGTTAATATAGCTTTGTAGTTAATATGCATTATACTTACCCAATTAGTTCATTGTGAATTTATTAATTTGATATGATTTTTCCTATTGTAATGACATTGAACTTGAGCGTAATTGTGTCCATAAATAATATTGTATTGAATATCTTATAACATGACAGAGCTATCATCTGATGGGGAAGTGGGTGAGAACCATCGGCAATGTGTACGTTGATTAATTTATTAACCCTAGTTAGGAAGGGTTAAATCCTAGCCATAAGGTCTGATCAACCTTATGTCATTTCACGAGTTTAACCTACTCAAAATGTAGCTAACGAGATTTATACGAGTACAAGGCTCTAAATCTGTTGTGTTTTATTTTCTTTCATACAGTCTATTTATTGAATTATATGACCTCAGTTACCTTGCTTATTTATTTGCTACTTGTATTTTTTTTACATGAACATTTGGTGGATTATTCATTTTCTTACCTAGTTTATATGTATAATAATATATTTATAGCTCATTGAGCTGTAAAACTCACCCTTTAGTGGTTTGACATTTTTCAGGACACAGGTAAATAGTAGCGGTTCCGAGGTTTCATTCTTCTTCAAAGGAATCAGATTTCCTTGTTATATAAATATCTTTAAACTTACTCTTTTATTATATGTCAGAAGCTCTATGGTTCGGTGTTTCTCTTTTTATGTGATTTCACAGTTTCTTTTATTTCATAATGGCTTCCACCAATGAGCAATTTGTTCTAATAATAGCTAACTAACAACTTATACCTGTTACTTCTATTACCGCTACTCCTCCCATCCTTTCCTCTCACCACTATTCCTTTAATATTAAGCTCATTCCTCGTAATTATCTTGCATGGAAGACTTAATTTCTTCCATTACTTAACTACTAAAAGATGACATGCTTGATTGATGGTACAAATGCCCCTCCTCCTCGCATGATTGCTTCCTCAACCAACCCGGATACTCAAATTCCTAATCCAGAATTTGTAACCTGGTTTGATAAAGACCAATTTCTTCTTGCTTGGCTTTTCTCCTCTATATCTAAAGAGGTATTTCTCTATATTATAGGATTAACATAATCTTTTGTTGTTTGGAAAGTACTATAAAGTGTTTTTGTTTCTGTATCTCAAAACCATCAACTTCAATTAAACATTAAACTACAAGAGTTAAAAAAAAACATGATAGGTCAAATTCTTAATATCTTCAAAAAGCCAAAGGTTTAACAGATGAATTGGTAGCTGCTGGATGCCCCATTTCTTTAGCTGAATTTGATATGATTATCTATCCCAATATCAGAGTTGAATTTTATCCAATTATTACTACCTTAAACCTTCGAAGTGACTGATTTCTTTTCCTGAACTCCATAGTCAATTAATTGCTCATGAGATTTTGATTAAGAGTGTGCAGGAATCACCCCTTGCTAACATGGTGTACCAAGCACCACTTTCTGTTGTTGGTTCTCCCGTTACATTGCATGTGCTTACTGAAGCTACCTTACATAAGAGTCCTTGTCCTCAAGGAAGGGGTCGGCATAGCAAAGGCCCTTGTCAAATTTGTGGTTATCACAATCATATCGCTGATAGATGTCTTTACCATTATGCTCCTTACAATCAAAATATGTATATG
Organism: Aleurites moluccanus; assembly: GCA_948193065.1. Classification (NCBI taxonomy): domain Eukaryota; kingdom Viridiplantae; phylum Streptophyta; class Magnoliopsida; order Malpighiales; family Euphorbiaceae; genus Aleurites; species Aleurites moluccanus. The sequence goes on from CANXYC011643533.1 coordinate 7,136, forward strand.
CCTCAAGCTAATTTTGTTATAGCAAACGGACAAATTCCTCCAAATTCCTTTTATAATTGGCCTATGTCTCAAAATATTTTTATGCCACCAAATTCGACTCCTTTTAGTGGATGGTTTCCATATACTGTTGCTAGTCATCACATGACTCCTAACCTTGCTGTACAGAATAATGCTATCACTTATACTGGTTTGGATCGAGTGATAGTAGGTAATGGATATGGTGTGCTAATATCTCAGACAGGTACTGCATTTTATCCATCATCTAAACCCAATCAATTTTTTGTTTTACCTCATACTCTTTATGTCCCTAAAATTACCAAACCATTACTTTTTGTCAATAAGTTTACCATTGGCAATCATAATTTCTTTTGAATTTTGGCCTAATTATTTTTTGGTTAAGGATCAGGTGACCGGGGACATAATGTTGTAAGTCCAGAGTAAAGGTGGGTGTATGTTATGTCCAAGCCTATCCCTAAACAAGAACTTTTGGTAGAATCACCTTCTTTTTTGGAATGGCATTCATGACTTGGACATCCTCATAAACGAACTGTGACAAAAATAATTTCAAGTCAGAATTTACCTATTAAAGATTCTAGTTTGTCTTCTATAGATGATTGTGCATCTTGTCATCTAGGAAAATTAGCTAGAGTATCATTAGCTTCCATAAAACATAAAAGTCATAAACCTTTTGAAATTATTCATTCAGATGTTTAGGGCCCTGCGCCTATGATTTCCAATTTAGGTTTTCGTTATTTTGCTTTATTTGTTGATGGCTTTACCAGATTTACATGAATTTATTTTCTAAAGAATAAAAATGATATTTTCTCTGTTTTTCTTACCTTTGAAGCTAAGATTAAACGTCAGTTTTATTATGATATTAAAGCTTTTCATTATAATTAGGGTGGTGAATATCAGAAATTGCATAACTATTTTCTCACCCTTGGTATTATTCACAAAATTGCTTGCCCATATAGTCATGAGCAAAATGGTTTGTCTGAATGAAAAATATGTCATATTGTTGATACTGGTTTGACATTACTTGCTCATACTAATGTACCTTTTCATTACTGGAATTATGCCTTTCGTGCCAGTGTGACCTCTATTAATTATCTTCCTACATAAATCCTTTTTGGCTCTTGTATGTTTACTATGCTTTATAAAATCTGTCGTACACATCTTGATTCAAAGGTCTTTGGATATGCCATTTTTCCTTATTTTCGTCCTTATAATAAATATAAATTTTCTTTTCGAAGTAAGGCATATATCTATCTTGGTCAATCTCCAGATCATTCAAGATATTTTAGTTTGGGTGTAGAGATTGGACGGGTTTATGTAGCTAGACATATTTCCTTTGATCAAAGTTTCTTCCCTTTTAAACATACAGGTGTTCAAGCTCCAGTGGTGCCTTCTAAAACAGATAGGGTGCATAAGCCATGGCTAACAATTCATACACCTCTTACTTCTTTCTTGCTGCCAGGTAATTCCTTCCACTCTAGCTCACCTTCTATTCCTCCCCATTCTGCCTTACATACCTATTCAGCACTTGAACCTACCACCTCTATCACAAATAGTCCAGCATCCTCTATTTCCACCAAACCTGCAGACAGTCCATACATTAATCTTGTTGTAGACCTCTCTAAATACCAATAGCCTTCATCCAAGGTGACCAAACCTCAATGAACTCACTACTGTGCAATGACATCAGGCATTAGTTTCCTTGACCAAAAAAAACATTTGAATTTTCTCCATCATGAACCCATCATCTTTAACCAAGCCATTAAACATATAGAATGGAAAAATGCAATGTCTGATGAGATTAATGCCAATGCCACTTGGACCTTAGTTCCTAAACCAGATGGTGTTAACATTATTGATAATAAATGGGTATTTCACATTAAAAGAAAATTGGATAGCTCCATTGATAAATATAAGGCACGTCTTGTTGCTAAAGGTTTTACATAGATTTTAGGTGTTGACTACAAGGAGACTTTTAGTCTAGTTGTCAAAGCTATAACTATTAGGCTTGTTCTTGCAATTGTTGCTATGTCAAATTGGTTTACTAGATAATTAGATGTGTCCAATGCTTTTCTTCATGGTCACTTGGTGGAGGACTTATATATGCAACAATCTAAGGGGTTTGTTAACTCTAACTATCCTTCTTATGTTTGCAAATTTAATCGTTCAATTTATGGTTTGAAACAGGCCCCTCGTGCATAGTTCTCTTGGTTGACATAGATTTTATGATCATTGGGTTTTGCTTCCTCTCAAGCTGACACTTCTTTGTTGTTTTATTATCAAGGGAATGATGTGATATTCATGTTGGTTTATGTGGATGATATTCTTGTCACTAGCTTTAGTATATCCTTGATTATGAAATTTATTTCTCAATTATAGTTAGAATTTCCAGTTGAGGATATGGGACAGCTTCATGACTTTCTTGGTGTTTAAGTAGCTATTAAGCTAGCGAGTATTCTTCTTTCTCAAAAAAAGTATATTACATATGTACTTGATAAGCATGGTATGTTGGATTCTAAATCTTGTAATACTCCCATAGTTGTACATACCATGCTTTTGAAAAATGTGGGGACTCGGCTATCCTATAATTATGAAGATTATCGAAAAATTGTAGGTGTGTTTACAAGATGTGACCATAACTTAACTTGATATTTCATTTTCAATCAATAAATTAAGCCAATATATGCATCAACCCATTGATGATCATTGGAAAGTTTGAAAAAGGCTACTATGTTATCTTAAGGGTACTTTTTCCATGGGATTATTTCTTTTGGCTATTGGCTCCTTGACTTTAAGTTGTTATGCCGATAGTGATTAGGGTGGTGATAAAGATGATCGTTGGTCTACAAATGGCTATGGAGCTTTCTTGGATAATTCTTTAGTCTCGTGGATGTCAAAAAATAGCCCACTATAACTCGCTCCTCTATTAAAAGTGAGTATAAAACTCTTATCAATGCTACTTTTGAGTTACTTTGGATCAAATTATTGCTGAAGGAGCTTGATTACTTGTCTATTTCTTCTACACTTTGGTGAGTTAATATTGGTGTAATTTTTCTTTCCAAGAACCCAATGTTTCATGCTCGCACAAAACACATCAAGCTTGACTATCATTTTGTTTGCGAACAGGTGGCCAATGGTAATCTTCACATTTGATTTCTCACTACTCAAGATCAAGTTGCTAATATCTTTACCAAGCCCTTGTTTCTTCCTCGCTTTATCTTTCTTCGGTCAAAATTAAAGTTTCAGGATGAGATAAGGATTACTAAGGGGTGTTAGGATACTATTATAATCCTTTCCTTATCACATTTGCATAAGAAACTTAGAATACTTATTTGTATAGGAAACCTCTTAAGCTTCTTGTATTATACTAAACCTATGTAACTCTATATATTGTTGTTTCTTCTAATAACAAATACACACAATAATTATTTCAACATCTACCTCTCACGTGCTTCTTTGGTTTCCTCAAAGACTCTCTTATAATTTTCCATGAGCAGCTCCTTTCTAGATTTCGTCATTATATATATATATATATATATATATATCAAGCAGTAATGATTCAACAATTCAAATTAATTTATAGAAATCAAGAACAAGCCCAAACAGTAAGTGAATTTGAAGAAACATAGCTATAAAATAAAATAAATTGAAGCAACAGGACAAGGCACATCGATTTGAAGAAACACCAAGTTAGTGAATTTGGAATGGTATTTTCTTTTTTGTTTTGTTGTTTTATGACACAAACAAATGATTAATAATAAAACAAAAGGATTCGAACTAAAATGAAACCAAATGAAAATATATGAAAAATAAGGAAAAACAAGTTTAAGCCAAATGAATTCAATTTTTTTTTTCTTGAATTTGACTATAAGCATGGACAAATAAATTTAGTACTAATTTAAGCAAGATAACACGAAACAAAAAGGAATGAAACACATGGAAAGAAATGAAAATAAGAAAACACATAAACAAGATAAATAAAGGATAGATAAATCTAACTTAGGGCAAAAACTCTGATATCAAAACTGATGTAAACCCCAATCCATTTTCTTTGAGATCCCACAACAATACGCATGGAAGTGACTCCTTAGAAAGTTAAATCAGATTTAAAACAAGAAAAATAACCTCGACATGATAGCAACATGTACTAAAGAACTTGGTATGAATGATCATCACCTCGACTCACAGCAACATGTGCTAAAAAAACTTTGGTATAGATGATAAGAACCTCGTCCCACCAACAATTTGTACTAAAAAATCTTGATATCACAAGATTAAAGGTCACAAATTTAAAGAAACTTAATAAGTTCAAGAATCCTCTAAGAAACTCAAAAAGAAAACTCTCTCAATTTATTAATTATTAAAAACTCTCTCAATTAAATTTATTGAATATTTATTGAATACTTTTTTTACTTTAACATGATTGTAAATTTATAATATGTGTAACTTTATACCTCTTTATAAAAGTTTTGACTTAGCCCTTACTTAGTAAGGATATCAGGGTGATGGATAGTGGTGGATTTAGGGGTTAGGAGGGGCCAAAATGCTCAACCCCATATATATATATTTGTTTTGTTATTCTACCTAAATTTTTTTTATATCTATTTCCCTAAAAAATTATTTTTTTAATATTCATCTCTTAAAATTTTATTTTCACCCCTCTAATTCTAAAAACTTTTATAATTAGCCATCTATATTTATATATGATCCTATAATAAATTTGATGCTATAAATTTTTTTTCTTTCTCAATTAAAATACTAGGTCCGCCATCGAAATAAAAAATATATGCTTCTTATTCTCATGAGGAGAGATAGGAATACATTCGGACATCACCTATGTTCTCATAGGGATCAATAATTCAACATATAATATATACTTCTTTCATTCTAAATTGATAGTCCATTATTTCTTTTTTATTAGTTTCAAAATTTAGTCCACTTTCTATTTTTAATATTAGTTTTATAAGAAAATTTTTATATTACTTTTTGTTAATTGTATTGATTAGGTGTATAATTAATGTATACATATATTGAATAAAGCTATAAAATTAATGTGTTAATATTGAAGAATAAGGATATTTTAGAAAATTTACATAACAATAACTTTTTTTTTTTAATATTAAAGAGGAAAAATCGATTTTAAATTTATTGTATAGATAAAAATGGACTTATCATTATATTTTATTTTAATACATAATTAATTTTTTTAATATATGTACAAATATTATCAATTTTGGATAGAGAAAATACATATTATATATATATATATATATATATATATATAATAGAAAAACTTTTTATTTATAAAAAATATATAAAATAGAAAAATGAAAATCTCGGCAAAAATGGAGATGAAGAGATAAGAGACAGAGAATGGCCCACTTAGTTCCATTTTTACTCGCGAGTACAAAAGTTTGATTTAATCTTTGCAGCGTTGGAAAAGCTATGAAATAAGTCAAATTTCTATTTGTGATCACAAAATGGCCAAGCGACAAAAGCGCGTTTAGATTGCAAGCAAAAAAAAAAAATTTAAAAATAAACTATTTATGTTGCAGTTTTTAATTTAAAAAATAAAAATAAAAACCCATGTGATTGCTACATTTAAAATCCATTAAAATGGCTCAAACGTGATTTTTGTAAAATAATTTTAAGCTCCTTTGTCCAGCTTATGCAAAAGTCATGTTGATATATTCAATTATGACAAAACTCATTTTAATCCAAACACTCATGTTATCGCAAATGAGAATTCCAATACGTAGTAGCCGGATCAGTAATTTTAATAAATAGGGCTATTATATAAATAATAATAATAGTAATAAAAAATTAAACACTAAATTAAATGATAGATATAGTGAATATATTGTGATGATAAGTATGAATTAAAAAAATTTTAAATTGCAAAGTAACAAATAAATTATAATTTGCTAGAAAAAAAATAATATAAAAATAATTTAATACTAACCTTGTGAATACTGACAAATAAATTTTGAATTCTTTTTAGTTGCCCATTGTTAAATCTCTTCCTCGCAAAGATTTACTGCTTCAGTTGGAAATTTTATTCCCACTTGTGTTGAGTTTGATTTTGATAATTTAATTCTCTTTTCTCCATATAGAACTTTGCAAGTAACAAGGAAAATAATCAAAAAGTGCCTACTAGATAGAAGGAGATGAAACGGCAAAAAAAAAAAAAAAGTGTAAAAGAACAAAGAGATATAGAAATTTATTACTATTTCTTAGTTTTGCAACATTGTCCTTTTAAATTTTATTATTAAAATTTTAATTACATAGAATGAAATAAATTTTTTTAAGACAATAAATCAATTTAAAAGAATTTAGTGGATTTAAATTAAATAATTATAAAATTTTAAATATATATTTATAAATAATTTTTAAATATTTTGGGTTGTTACCAATCATTGGTATATGTGGGCTATTTGCAAATCAAAACATATATAAAAATAAAATTAAATGTTGAGGAGTTGGTCTTATCTTAAATTAAACTTTAAATTTTATAAATAAAAAAATAAATATTAGAAGATATTGAATTTAAATTTTATAAATAAAAATAAATAAATAAATATTAAAAAATTTTAAATTTAAATTTTATAAATAAAAAAAATAAATATTAAAAAAAATTATTCTCTTATAAATTAATTTTTACTCAAATCCAAATTAAAGTTCTCTCTTATAAATTTATTCTTACTCAAACCTAAATTAAAGTTAAAATCTAATGAGTTTTTGTATATGAGGTGCTTCATATATATATATTAAAAAAAGTTGCTACCAGTCATAAAAAAAAAAAAAAAAAAGTGCGATCAATCATTTAATAATAAAAAGTTTATGATTCTAAAGTTGGGTTGGAGGTCAGTTAGGCGCGTGGAAAGAAAATATTAGCACATTGCAATATCCATTTCTAACACAACATTTATTACAGTTTTTTTTTTTTTTAACAAATAAGTATAATTTACATATTTATTAATTCTAAATTGGATACTTTGTTGTTAATTATATCCAAATCCTACTCATAATTAAAGGTGGTCATATCAAAACATTATATCCAATTCCTAAATATGACTATAAATTACTTATTAAATGTAAAATAAAATATATATGAATGCAATTATTATTTTATATTTAATTCAAATGATGAATGAGAAAAAAATTAATAATTTAAAAAAGAAAAAAAAAATTAGTCGAGGATGAATTTGAATTTAAAATTATAATTTCTTAGCGTTTACATATCAATTTGACGGAATTAAAATTAATATAATTTCAAATAAAAAAGAATAATTTAAATTAATTTGGTAAAATATTAATTTGAATTTTTTTTTTTTATATTGAATAGGGAGAATCGATTTTGAATGTATTGATCAGAAAAATATATAATTATCAATAAATTAAATCTCAATTTGTAAATATTAGCTTGAATTTGAAATTTAGTTTCAAGTGTATATATCCACTTGATATAATTAAAGTTGGATGTAGTTAGAAGTATAAAAATTTTGAGTTAAGTATTTTATTTTTTAATATTTAATTTTATTAAAATTTCTCAAGAAAAACCTTTCATCTCTATTTAAATCAAAGTGATTCAATTTAACCATCACTTTAATAATTTAGTTATATATTTAGATTATATCTTATTATTTACCCTCATTGTCATGTAATGAATGAATGAAAATGAACCCCCCGATGACCATGGTAAAGGAAATGAATAGGCTTGGTAGGCCATGGACTAATTGGATAAAATTCGTATGGGCTGAGGTGACATGAGAGCCCCATTTCATTAAATGGCACAAATTCAAGTTTTTAAAGAATGAGACTCAAAAGTCAAAAAAAAAAAAAAAAAAGTGTAGTAGCCATTTAGCTGTAAGTGTAAAAAATATATATATATATATATATTAATATTTTTATAAATATAGCAATAAATATATTTATATTAAAATTTTAAAATAATAATCAAAGATTGATTTGGTATTTATAAAAAAAAAAAAAATAATAATTACATCAAGGATGGCTAAAAATTTAAATACAGTTGTAATTTTTTTAAAAAAAGGTTAAGGTTTTTCATTTATTAGATCAAAGAGTAAAATCTAAAATATCAAAGTTAACTATCGAATGCTTTCTTTTTAATTGAATAATTTAAACTATTGACATCCTATTCCTATACTATATTAGCTTGTCAATCTACTTGATATATGCATATATTAAAATTGATTTGTTTAAATTTGATTTCAACTCAAAAAAGTATTCTCAGGTTAGCTTGTTAACTTTTAGATCGAACTCAAATTTATTCATAAGTTTTTATAACTAATTAAAATTATTAATTTAAATATTTTTTTTATCTAATAATATAATATTTTGAAAAAATTATATCATTGATGTCTGAATTTAAAATCTGTTATTTTGATAATTAGATAATTTTTTCTGTCGGATTAATTTTTTTAATTTTAAAAATAATTTCAAATGAGTATTTTTTTTAACCATTTTTCGATTATAAAAATATTAATTTGTAATTCTAAAATTTATTGATTTATAATTTTTCAATTCTATTTAAAATTTTATTTAAATCTTTAATAATTCATAAAATTTTCTTCTTATTTTTTTTTCTAAATCTCAGATATTTTAGAGTTATAAATTAATATATTGGTCATTCAAAAACAACTAACACCACTTAAATAATATTATTTTTAAAAATTAAAAATTTGTCAGACAAATTTTTTTTTTCTTAGACACCAATATAGTAAATTTTAAAAGTTTAGATACTAATATAATTTTTTATAGTATTTTTATATCCCCATAAAACATATTCATGCCTATTTATTTTATATTTAATTAAGTGTTGTGAAATATTAACTTTGACATTTTAATCCCCATAATACAAAATTTATTTTATATATATTGTGAAATATTTAGAAAAATAATAAATTTTAGAATATTTTTATGTTTATTGATTTTATTTGAGTCATTACGAGTTTTTAAGTCGAACATAGAGATATCAAAATTATTTATGAAAGTGATTACATTTTGACATAAAAATAAAATAAAATAAAATTGGCAGACATAAATATGAAAACGACATGTCAAAGGGAAGTGGCAATTCTCATCATGTTCCTGTTTTTGCCATTTTTATGCATCACATATATTACTTATAAATCATAGCCACTTGCTTCTTTTTCATAATCTTCTTTGAGGATGATTTGTTCAGGTGTGACACTTCTCAATCTCTATTTGATGTGGATGTTTCTGTATAATCCAACCCTACACACAATTACAGGGCTATGATTGAACAGTCAAGACTGTAATTAACAAAATTATATAAAAAATTTACATCTTTATTTTTTCTTTTTCTAAATAGCTTAATTACTAAAACAAAATTAGATTTTAGCATCATATGTATATAAATATAGAGAGAGAGAGAGCTTAAAAGTTGTTTTGAAATTTTTCTCCACTTGTCAAGTAATTTTTTTATATGAAGTCATTTTATTAATTTTTTCATGTTATTATGTTTTTTTTTATTCTAACTAAAATCTATGTAAATTAATATTTTTAATATATTTTGATTATTTTTAACTGATTTATATATAATAAATTGAGTCCGTTTTAATATTTAAAATTATCATAAAGTAATATTTAAATTTAATAGAATAATAATATAATAATGTGATTTTTTGAAATATTTTTTAAAAAATAAATTAAATAAAAAGTATGATTAAAATTCACCCAAAATACAGACCCACTAGTAATTAATTGAAATCAAGCATGTGCTCATTTCATGACAACTAGTTGTTAAGGACAAAACATCTTTTCTGTTTGTATTGGTTCTTCATATCTGTACATATTTGTGGTGTAAATAATTTCTCATAAAAAGGGTTATGAATTCATTAACTACTTTGTTTTTTATATATAAAATAAATATCTATACTAAATAATTTTTTAACAAGCTAACTGGAAAACTTAATTAAGAATTCCATTTAAAAGAATTAATCCAATGGTTCACTAGTATTAAAATCGTTTTTAAAGTAAAAAAAAAATTTGAGTTCCAATTTCAATTAAAGTTAAATTTATAAAAAAAATAAAATAAAATAAAGATTCAATTGAAAAATTAATTTTTCATCTAAGTGGATTTCTATACTAATTTATTAATTAATAATCTAATTGGAGTTAGGTATAGCGTTATATACAGTATGCGAATTATATCCTCCTCTCTCAATTTATTTTTTCTCTTTTATTTTTTTTTAAAGTATTTTAAAAATTGAATCAGATCAATAAGTTCAATCGAAAAAATAAAAAAAAAAAAACAGTTGATTACATAATTCGGTCCATCTCCAATTATCCACCCCAAAAAATGAATCAAAATTCGATAATTCAGTTGAATAGTCTGTGATTCGACGGATTCATACTAGATTTTTTAGGTCAAGCGAGTAAAATTTTTTTTAAATTTTTTGACCAAAACAATATTATTTTGATCCATTCAAAATGGTATTGTTTCATTTTGAAATTTTTTTTATTATATTATGACTAAAACGACATATTTTGAAAGGCTCAAAACGATGTTATTTTGATTTTGGCAGATCATTTTGGCAAAAAAGCTGAATTTCAACCTTTTTTTTTTGGCCTTTTTAAAATTATTATTATTATTTAAAATTAAATAAAAATGAATTATCCAAAATTTAAAACTCATCAAACTAATGTTAAATTAATTTAAATAATTATAAATTTATATATATTTATATAAAATTAAATAAATTAAAATATTAAAATAATATAAAATTTATAAAACATAAGTGAATAGAAATAATGATAAAAAAGTATGAATTGAGCAAAAATTATATATATATATATTATTTAATTATTTACTTTTTATTTATAAAAATTAATTGAATTTAAAAGATAAAATGAAAGAATTAATATTAAACTAATTAACATTAACAAATTAATTTATATTTTTATATTATATAATATTAATTTAATTACTCGCGGGTTAATTTTGATTCAATAAGTTCGACTCCAGTTGAATCTTTGACTCTTTGACTCTCTATTTATATCTATTTTTTGACCGATTTAGATATGAGAATATTGTTTTTTAACCTTTGAATCATTATGCATCTATTTGAAAAAAATTAATGGGGAAATTTTAATTCAATTGAATTAAATAATGTTAATTTAATTCAATTAAAGATATATTTCAATTTATTTGGAATAAATTTTAATTTTTTAATTCTAGATTTACAAAAATTTAATTTATTTAAATTTAATTTTGTTGATTTTATATAAAAAAATATGCTAGATAAATCTTGTTTCATCACAACTTTAAAGAGTGAAGCTTTGTTGAACTCAGCCTAGAATTTGGATAAATTTAAAGTTTTGGAAAAATCCATAACAAGTCTAAAAACACTTAAACAAACATAACACATATCATGTAACTTCGAATATAACAAAACTATTAATATAACTTTTAATCTAACAAGGGAATTGCGACAAAAGCTTATCTAATATAATTCTTAATTTCTTCAAATAATTCAATAAAACTTAATTTGTAACTCGTATGTTTACTTCTTGTCAGCATGTAATAAATATGTCATTAGAATATGTGAATGCTATATAATTATAATATATAATTATAATATCATGTATAATGCTTCAGAAATTAAATGAAATTGAATAATATAATATAAGTTCATCCAAACACTCATAATTCACACACTCATTATGATTAATAAGGACTAAAATAAATACCCCAATTAGGTCATCCAAATCCAGTCCAGGACAAGCCATAATTATAGATGGTAGGCCTCACATCTCCAAAACCATCAAGCCGATGTTTCTAGCAGCTAACAAGTCAAAAGCATCATGGATATGTCTTATCCGCTAATAGATCAACTAAAGATAATTCGAGGTTTAAGGGAGTGAAGTTCATCTTTTTCCCCTTGTGGAAATTTAATGAAGATCTCATGATCAATATGAAACCTAAAGACTAATAGGCGAATAAAAGATTATCTGCCAACTATTATAGTTATTCGATTAGCGTGACCATTGCGGTTTGAAATAAGTCGTAAGAATCATCCCTCTTATTGTCGGGGCGAGTTGAATTTTCTTCAATAACCGACTGGCAAATTCCATCAAGACTTTGAGATATTATCTGACCTATGACTAGCGGGTGAGTTCATAGATGGGCAGTGGATCTGATTGGTAAGATATATCCACCATCAAGCATGTGCCTTGTTTCAAGGGTTGTCCAAGGCAGGAAGTACGTTGCCTAGAACTCACTTAACATATAAAAAGAGTTTGCCCCTGCATCTTCTTCAAGCTTCTTAAATATGTAATCCCTGATATTTCTAAGAAATGAGATACAAGTTAGATCAACCCAAATCTCCACTTTTGACAACTGAATATGCAGGGACCACTACAAAAAAGAATCAATTACTAACAGACTTTTTTGTTTCCGTCAATTTGATTGATAAATTGGACCACTGTCCATCATTATTCTAACATAAAATATATGTTCCGTTTGTAATCTGTCACTAAATACATATTATTTTAATTTGAATTCATCAGTAAATCCATCGGTAAATTGAAAAGCATTTTTAGTTCTGTCAGTAATAATATTAATTAATTTTTAATTGCTTATATTATACTATTTTGTATATATTTTTATATTTAAAATTAAAAAATATATAAATAATTAAAATTAATAAACCAAATATTAATTAATACTATTAAATAATTATTTACAAAATAAATAATAATATGAACATGATTTATATATATATATATATGTACATATAAAAAATCTAACTAATATATGTGGTATCTTCTGCAACATCTTCAACATTCTAAGCATTCTTAACATCCAGAAGACAATCATTTTAGTTGGCTGATGAGTAGTCAAAGCAGGAGGCTATTCTGTAGGAGGTGAAAATGCAGTAGCAGCAGACTGCAATGGTAGAAATGGGAAAGTTATCATAATGGATGTTGATACCATTTACATTCACTGCTCCATCTGCTGTATATGATCATTAAAGCGCCTCTCCACCTCTTGCATTCTTTAATCCATTTCTTATTAAATATCCTCTGCTAAAAGGAATGCGGCAAAATGAAATATCCTAGAAATTCCTAACTTATATACATGATTTAGTTTTCAGTATGTGGTTCAAAAGTCTTGAAATGATGGGAAATAATTTTATAGATACAGTTAAAGAACGAATTAATTACTTTTCCGAAAAGCGGCGGTATCAGGAACACTGCCGAAAAATTAGTAGTCCGGTCAATAAAAGAATTTCTGAAGTTGACTAGAGGGTAAAAGATCACCATAATGCATATGTAATTTTGATAAAAAGAAAGAAATGAAAAACATTTAGGAACACTGAAAAAGAAACCAATGACAAAATTGTAAATAAAAAGAACTTTAAGGTGAATAGTGAAAATTAGTCCATCGGAGTTACAGAATGACTCTGAAACCATTTTTATAAATAAGTATAAATTAAAATAAGTTTATTGACTCTCCACTTTGAAATCTAAATCCTAGTAGAATTGATAGAATAAATTACAGAAGAAGTTGGGGTCAAAGTGTAATATATGGAAGTTTGGAGATTTAGTTGTAATTTGCCAAATTGATTTTTTGTATATATTAGAACACTTAGATAAAAATCTTCATCTTCTTCTTTTATTCTTCCTTGGCCGAACTCCATTTCTCAATTTCTCCTCCATTTCTTCAATTCTTCCATCAAATTTCTTATACAGATTAATAGAAAACTTAAGCTTAAGCTTAATTTAACCATTCCCCATCATTAATTTGCAAGAAAGAGCAAAGGAAATCAAGAACAAACCAAAGGGAGATTTCGGCAAGAACAACACCAAGAGGTAAGGATGTGTTTTGTTTGAATTTATGGTTTATTTAGATGAATTAGATGGTGAATTAGATGGGTTTTATGGTTAATTGCATCAATTGATGCAAATTGATAGGAATCCCTAATTTTTCCTAACCTAATTGATGCTATTTGTCTTAGCTATGTCAATTAGTGTTAGTTAGTGCTAATTGATGTTAGAATATGTCAATTGGAGGTTAATAGGTAACTAATTGATGAATGGTTTGATGTAGAATTCAAGAATTGACAAGGTTGTGCCTATTGGCTCCATTGGTGGTTTGTGGTGAAATTCAATTTTTCAAAGCCATTTGAAAGTTTAGGTGAGTCTTATATGCATCCTTTAACATGCCTATTATGTTAAAATTGAAATTCGAAACCTTGTATGGAAATGTCACTTTGGCCAAAACCATTATCACTATTCATACTTTATATTTTACTTGATTTTGCCTTAATTTCCATAGCCAATTTGATCCAATTTGATGTTGTTTAATCTTGTTTCTTTGATGCCTATTGTATAATTGCAAATGTGGCTTGTTGTTGGTTGAGTTGAGCAAGTCAAATTTGCACCTAAACCTAACCTATTGGCTTGCCATTGTATACCACCAAGTGTTTGATAAAATGCCTAGTTCATTTTGTCTTTGGCATATGGTTTTCATTCCATAGGCCTACCATTTGAATGCTATTGTCGCCAGTGACATTGACATGCCAATTGGCCTACCATTTTCCTTTGCCGAACCAACTTTTGTTCCATGTCCTTATTGATTACCAAACCATGTACCATTGTTTGTATGTTACCTATTACAATGCCATGGATCCTATTGATAATTGATTGATTGATATTGAGCTTATTGATATGGAGGATGCCATTGTTGCATAATGGTATCCATTTACATGTTGTTTCTTTGTATTAATCCTAATGTGACTTGACATAGCTACCGATCTGACAAGGTAGTGGGAAAATACTGTCGGCGATGTGCACATTATATTATTGGTACCCTAACTAGGAGGGGTTATGGTCCTGGCCATAAGACCTGATCAGTCTTATGCTCATTGATATTGATATGCTACTGGAGATTATATGTTCATATATGGTCCATACTGATTCTACAGGAGATTGTATGATTTCATATAGTCCATCCATTTATCTGTCTTTCCATATGATACCGAGTCTATACTTTATTCTTTGGCTATACTGTAACCTATTACTGATTCTGTATACTATTATCTAACCTATTGGTACCATTGATCCATTGTTACCTATTGTTTATTGTTGATGCATATAGATTCACTGAGTATCTTATATACTCACCTTTTCTTTGTTTACCCATTTCAAGAGAAGAGTAGATTGCAGAATCCTGTTATCTGTCATCCGAGGATTTCTGCTAGCAGTTCTGATGTATATATTCTGATTCTGTATTATTATTTTGATGTTCATATTCTAGCTGCTCCATGGGGTATGTATGGGTTAACTAGGAAATGAACATGTATATATATGTATGTGATGATATTATAAGTTATATGATGATTATATGATATGATATATTGACTGTTACAACCAATTGCAATAAATTACAGAATAAATTATAGAATAACAAAATGGATGGTAACTAACTAAAATGGATATTATATTGTGGTTTATAGATTGTGCATGTGATACTAGGTTCTACGGGTGTCGGTCGCAATTGGCATCTCCCATGCCTTAGGACCATCGCGATCCAAAAATGGATCATGACAGAGGTGGTATCAGAGCTCTAGGTTACAGACAATGAAATTTAGGTTACAGATGAATAGTATCTGAATTACAGAGGAATAGTGACTAAGTACAGAATGGGATAGAATTAAGTATACCATGGAGCATAGGATTTCCTTTGACGGCTTTTGCTGTTATCATCTGTTATATGTTATTATTCTGCATTTCTGTCATATTTTGAGTATATTTTCATTTTTCTTTACAGATTATAGAGATGTCCGACGATAGGGACAGAGATACCCGTAAGGCAGAGGTTGCCTCTAATGAGTCCTTGGTGAGGAAGATTGCAGTTTTAAAGGGTTCGTCTAGATCCCGACAGACTTTAGAGGATACAAAGAGGGGCGATGACCCCTGGAGAGTGGAGATGATGAGGGGATTGATGGAGTTACGGAGAGAGATGGCTGATTTGAGGCGGGAGCATCAACATGTGCCTGCACCACCAGCTCCAGCAGTAGTGCCCCCACCTGTGGTACCAGAGGCAGTTCTAGTGGTACCAGCACCTGTGCAACCAGTAGGGGTTCAGAGGGAGCCTGCTGTACAGGGAGGCCATAGAGTGATAAAGGAGGGTAGAGTATCGATGTTTAGCTTTCTGAAGCTAAACTTGCCTGAGTTCAGGGGAGACAAAGGTAGTGACCCTGTGGATTTCTTGGAGGAGGTAGAGAAGGTAGTGAGGAGACTACCATGTTCTGAGTTGAGAGTTGTGGAGCTGGTTAGGTTGTTACTGAAGGGAAAGGCATGGACCTGGTTTTCGAATGAGCAGCCACCCTCATGGACTGAGTTTCGGCAAGGTCTTATTGATGAGTTTATTACTGAGGGGTTGAAGACCCGTAGACTAATTAGATTTGAGCAGTTAGAGCAGGGGGGACAGGTTTGTTGAGGAGTACGCAGAGGAGTTTATCAGGCTGAGTAGGTATGCTACTTACATTATTCCTACAGAGGCTGATTTAAACAGTAGGTTTCAGAGGGGTCTTCATGCTGCTCTACATAATGTTTTATTAGCTACAGAGTTTACTTCTCTGACGACAGTGATTGATAAAGCCATACAGATGGAAGAGAAGTATAAGACAGAGAGGGCTAAGAGGGACCAGAAGAGGAAATGGGGTCCAGGATCTCAGGTTAAGAGGGGAGAGAGCAGCTCCTATCCTAGGCAAACATAGCTAGTGCCACGGTTTGATCAAAGATCTATAAATAGTAGTCAGATGAGGAGGATTCAGAGTAGGGGACCGCCAGTGGTTCAGTCAGCACCTGCCTATTCTCAGGGTTCCTTGAGATCAGCTGCATAGACATCCAACATTCCTAGTTGTGGGTTTTATAGTCGTAGACATAGAGGGGAGTGTTGGAGACAGACTGGTGCTTGTTTGAGGTGTGGCCAGCAGGGCCACTATGCTAATAGATGTCCATTGAGGGCTGATCAGTAGCCATCTGTTACAATCTCTCAGCCGATAGCACAGACGAGTCAAAATGTGGGTAGAGAGGCTTCAGGCAGAGGCAGAAGCAGGGGAGGACAGTCTCCTTGTAGTAGTCAGGCAACAACTGGTAGGGGTCAGAGCAGAGTGTTTGCAGTCAACACCCAGGAGGCCCAGAGATCAGACAATGTGGTCACAGGTACTATTCTGATTCAGAATGAGATTGCAGATGCTTTATTTGATTCAGGTGCTACCCACTCATTTGTGTCACCATAGTTTACACATAAATTGAATAAGGAAAGGAGATTGTTAGATGTGCCATTGATGATTGCTACTCCTATGGGTGATAGTGTTGATGTGGATTATTATTATCCTGACTGTGTGATTGAGATTGATGATAATATCTTGCGTGTTGATTTGATTGAGTTGCCTGTGTTAGAGCTAAATGTTATTTTGGGTATGGATTGGCTTACGAGACACCGAGCAGTTATTGACTGTTATAGGAAGAGGGTTAGGTTTCAGCCTGAGGGGCAGTCAAAGTTTGAGTTTTAGGGTGATATTCAGGAGTTTCGGGTTAATTTGGTTTTTGCTATCCAGGCTAGGAGGATGATTGGGAAAGGTTGTCTAGCCTATTTAGCACATTTGATAGATGTGTAGAGATCTTCTATACAGTTTGATTAGATACTGGTAGTTCAGGAGTTTCTTGAGGAGTTGCTAGGATTTCCCCCCTGATAGGGAGATTGAGTTTGAGATTGAGGTGCATGCAGGCACTGACCCTATATCTATTCCTCCATACAAAATGGCTCGAGCTAAAGTGAAGGAATTAAAAGTGTAGTTACAGGAGTGATTAGATAGAGAGTTCATCAGACCGAGTAGTTCTCCTTGGGGTACACCGGTGTTGTTTGTAAGGAATAAAGATGGTTCTTTGAGGATGTTTATAGACTATAGGCAGCTGAATAAGGTTACAGTGAAGAACAAGTATCCATTGCCTCGAATAGATGACTTGTTTGATCAGCTGCAGGGTGCCAGCCATTTTTTGAAGATTGATCTAAGGTCTGGGTATCACCAGTTGAAGATTAAGAAGGGTGATGTACCTAAGACTGTTTTAAGGACCTGATATGGGCATTATGAGTTTTTGGTGTTGCCATTCGGGTTGACAAATGTACCGGCTGTGTTTATGGATTTGATGAATAGGGTGTTCAGGTTATTTTTAGATAAATTTGTCATAGTATTCATTGATGACATACTTATCTATTCTAGGAGTGAGGAGGAGCATGTGGGGCATGTGGAGATTGTTTGCAGACACTTTGGGATCATTGATTGTATGCTAAGTTATCCAAATGCCAGTTCTAACTAACTGAAGTGTGTTTCCTTAGGCATGTGATATACAAGGATGGGATTAAGGTGGATCCTCAGAAAATTGAAGCTGTTGCTAATTGGCCTCAGTCTACCAGTGTTTCAGAGGTTCGCAGTTTTCTAGGTATGATTGGGTATTACAGGAGGTTTGTGAAGGATTTCTCCCGGATTGCAGTTCCATTGACTAGATTGATGAGAAAACATGAGCGTTATGTATGGACTGATGAGTGTGATTGCAGCTTTTAGACTTTGAAGTATTGCCTCACTAGTGCTCCAGTGTTGGCATTGCCAGTAGAGGGGGAGAAATTCACGGTGTATTGTGATGCTTCTAGAATTGGATTGGAATGTGTACTGATGTAGATTGGTAGGGAGATTGGTTATGCTTCTCGTCAGTTAAAAAAGCATGAAGCAAATTATCCGACACGTGTTTTGGAGATGGTGGCTGTTATCTTTGCATTGAAGATTTGGAGACACTATTTATATGGATCAAAATGTGAGATATATACTGATCATAAGAGTTTACAGTATATATTTCAGCAGAAGGATCTGAATCTTCGGCAGCGCAGATGGGTGGAGCTACTTAAGGATTATGACTGTGAGATCCTTTACCACACGAGTAAGGCCAATATAGTGGCTGATGTATTGAGCTGGAAATTCATAAGTAGTCTAGCTCATATTGTGATTGGCAGGAGGCCATTGATCCGAGAGATGAGAGAGTTGGCAAATTTGGGAGTGGAGTTGGAGTTGGGATCCCATGATCAGAACCAAACTCTGATAGCCCAATTTCGAGTAAAGTCACTGTTGCTTGATGATATAAAAGTGGCTCAGGATAGGGATCCTTATCTACTGAAGCTTAAGGGAGAGGTACAGAATGGAAGATGACAGAGTTTACAGTAGAGGATGGGGTATTAAAGTGTGGAAAACACATATGTGTACCAAATTTTGATGGGCTACGAGATCGGATTATGGGAGAGGCTCACTGCTTATCATACAGTGTACATCCAGAGATTACCAAGATGTACCATGATCTGAGAAATGTATATTGGTGGCCTGGGATGAAGAGAGATGTGGCTCAGTTTGTGTCTAAATGCCTAGCCTATCTGCAGGTTAAGTTTGAGCATCAAAAGCCATTAGGGTTACTTCAGGAGATTGAATTGCCAGAGTGGAAATGGGAGCAAGTTACTATGGATTTTGTAGTGGGTCTACTAAGGACTTCGAGGGGTTATGACTCCATATGTGTGATTGTAGACCATTTGACGAAGTCTGCTCATTTTCTGAAGGTTAAAACCAGTTACACGGCAGCTCAGTACGCACAGTTATATATGGAAAAGATTGTGCGACTTCATGAAGTTCCTTTGATGATTATTTCAGACAAGGGTACACAGTTCACTTCTCGGTTTTGGCAGAAATTTCAGAAGGCTATAGGTACCCAGTTGCTGTTCAGTACTGCTTTTCATATACAGACTGATGGGCAGTCAGAGAGGACAATCCAAACTTTGGAGGATATGCTTAGATTATGTGTTCTGGATTTCAAAGGTAACTGAGATTATTATCTGCCTTTGATAGAGTTCTCCTATAACAACAGCTATCACACTTCTATTGGTATGGCTCCATTTGAAGTACTATATGGTAGAAAATGTAGATCTCCATTGTGTTGGGTAAAGCCAGGAGAGAAATAGCTTGAGGGGCCAGAGTTGATTAGGGAGACTATGAAAAAGGCACCTATGATCAGAGATCGGATGAGGATTTTCTTCAGTAGGCAGAAGAGTTATGCTGAACCGAAGAGAAAGGATGTACATTTTGCAATTGGTGATCATGTCTTCCTTAAGGTCTCACTGATGAGGGGTATTATGAGATTTGGGAAGAGGGGAAAGTTATTACCAAGGTTTATAGGTCCATTTGAGATTCTTGAGAAGATAGGTAATGTGGCCTATAGATTGGCTCTTCCACCTAGCATGAGCCACGTATATCCGGTTTTCCATATCTTGATGCTACGGAAGTATGTATCTGATCCATCTCACATATTGGAGGTTCAGGATGTGGATCTCAGTGAGGACTTGTCTTATGACGAGCTTCCAGTGGAGATTGTTGATCGATAGGTCAGACAACTGCGGAATAAGGAGATCCCGATGGTTAAAGTGCTTTGGAGAAACCAGTCCATGGAAGAGTGTACTTGGGAAAGTGAGCAGGAGATAAGGAGCATATATCCATTCTTGTTCCAGCAGTGAGATATGTATCTATTTAAATTCAAGGATGAATTTAATTGTAGGGGGGTAGAATGTAATACCCTAGAAATTCCTAACTCATATGCATGATTAAGTTCTCAGTATGTGATTCAAAAGACTTGAAATGATGGAAAATAATTTTAGAGATAGTTAGAAAGCGAATTAATCACTTTTCCGGAAAGCGGCGGTATCAGGAACACTGCCGATAAATTAGCAGTCCGATCAACAGAAGAATTTGAAGTTGACAAAGGGGTAAAAGATCACCATAATACATGTGTAATTTTGATAAAAAGAAAAAAGTGAAAAACATTTAGGAATACTGAAAAAGTAACTAATGGCTTTGTAAATAAAAGGAACTTTAAGGTGAATAGTGGAAATTGGTCCGTCGGAGTTACAGAATGACTCTGAAACTATTTTTATAAATAAATATAAATTAAAATAAGCTTATTGACTCCCCACTTTGAAATCCAAATCCTAGCAAAATTGACAGAATAAATTACAGAAGAAGTTGGGGTCAAAGTGTAATATATGAAAGTTTGGGGATTTAGTTGTAATTTACCAAATTGATTTTTGTATATATTAGAACACTTAGACAAAAATCTTCATCTTCTTTCTTTTATTCTTCCTTGGCCAAACTCCATTTCTCAATTTCTCCTCCATTTCTTCAATTCTTCCATCAAATTTCTTATACAAATTAATAGAAAACTTAAGTTTAAGCTTAGTTTAACTATTCTCCATTATTAATTTGCAAGAAAGAGCAAAGGAAATCAAGAACAAACCAAAGGGGGATTTTGGCAAGAATAACACCAAGAGATAAGGATGTGTTTTGTTTGAATTTATGATTTATTTAGATGAGTTAGATGGATTTTATGGTTAATTACATCAATTGATGTAAATTGATAGGAATCCCAAATTTCTCCTAACCTAATTGATGTTATTTGTCTTAGCTATGTCAATTAGTGTTAGTTAGTGTTAATTGATATTAGAATATGTCAATTGGATGTTAATAGGTAACTAATTGATGAGTTATATAGAACATATTATGAGCATTTAAGGCTATTAATTTTAATTAATATGGAAGATACCAAAATTTATGAACTTTGATGAATAGTGACATGAATAGTAAGTATGTTCTTAATTTTCAGATTTTCTTTAAAAGATGAATTAAATTGATGTGAGAAAACAATAATAGAGACTATAAGATGGTTAAAATTATAAGGAACCATATTATGTACTATTAATTGAGGAAATCCAAATTGTGAGTATTTGGAGAATTGTCATGGGAGAAGAGAACTCAAGGAAATAGAGGAAATTATTGAATGTACAAGTAATTGAGGGAAATACAAGGATAAATTGCTTTGAGGTAAGTATGAATATTGCATATGCACATTGTTTCTTTGAAATTGATTGTTCAATCCTTCCTAATGTTCATATATATGATTCTCATGTTATGAAACATTGTATTATTAACCTATTAAATGAAATTCCCATGATGTTCTCAAACAAATGATAATTTATTCCATGTAATCACTTTATATGTTGTAAATGACTT
>CANXYC011643590.1:0-34276 GCA_948193065.1 Aleurites moluccanus
TAAGTGGAGGAAAGAATATGCTCGACCATAGGGAGAGGGTTGAAATGAGCTCGAGTGATAACGAGAGGGTAGGAAAAAGCTCGACTGAAAGGAGAGGGGAGTAGGAAGCGAGTGATAACGAGAGGAGTGGGAGTGGGAAGGAAGGAAGCGAAGCTGACGAAGCTATGGCGAAGCTTCTAGAAGGCCGACCACTACATAGAGAGATCCATATACCAGTCATGAGCTATCGCTCATGCCTAGAGAGGCGCAGGGCAGGATCGAAGAGCTTAGTGTGAAACGCTCAGGAAAAGAGCAGAGAATGGGTTGTGCGCCCTCCGCCCCATCCTACTAAAAAGAATGAAGAGCTTTGATGCCAGCAAGCACAAGCATCCTTGTAGTTGTTGGGGAGTAGGGTTCCAAACCTTGTTTTTTTTTTATTTTTATAATATAATAAGAATAAGCTCCCCTTTCTTTAATAATAAGGTAAGGCTATGAAGCCCTTCCTTCAGCTGGTTTTGGCTTGCCCCGGTTGGAGCTATGAAGCTTACTATTATGAAAAGGAGAAAGGGCTTTTTCAGCTTGCTGCTCGCTTTCTCGCTTCCGAGAGGCGAAGGGAGCCTGACTTACGGTTTCCAAGCCTGGCGCAAAGCGAAGGGATTGGATTTCACCTATGATCAGATCAGTGGGCAACCATAGTTTACTTTTTTTGTGGTGTTGTTGACGTTGTTGAAAGCGAATTTTTAAGTAGGCCTCGCTTTTCGGAGCTGCTCCCAGCTCACACTATGGTGGAGGAGGTGCCGTGAAAATCTAGGAGTGTGAGCAGTACGAGCTGAAAGGCTCCTATACTGTTTGGAGGGCAGGGGGCATAGATGCCAAACAAACCTGACCCCTATCTATCGTCGTAGAAGCTGTTCCTAGGAAAGATTATGGTTCTCGGGTATCCAATCAATTAATTCCCCAAACCGGGGAAGCTTAAGTGGAAATGAAAGAATAGGGTGAGAGAAAAGGGGGGAAGCAACTAAATTGAAGGCTTCACTCGCTCGCTCTAACGCTCGTTTAGTAGACAGCGAGTGGAGTGCATAAGCCCCTTTAGAGATAGGGGGGAGTACTACACGAGCTCGTAAGTCAAGTACGGAACGAGCCTTGTCTACGAAGCAGAGCGACCTCGTCTTGCTTGCTTCTGGCGAAGCTTCTAGAACTAGATAATAGGCATTTTTTATGGTAGGAAGACTACTTTTTAGGCCGACTACTACATAGGAGCGATAGCGAAGCCAAGCCGTATAAAGGCGAGCAGCCCTTATAGCAATAGCAAACGGCCTACTTATAGCCCTCCCCGGGGACTTCAACGGGTCTTACAAGCTCATAAAAAATGAATGGCAATTCTTCACGTTTTCCTGGAATGAATTCTATTACTTGATTGACATTGACAGATATGTGTACCACACCGAACAAGCAATATGCCGATATGCTTGATGTACCAGCCAAGCCAGCTCGACCGTATACAGTATAAGGGATTCGCCTTTCCGCTTCAAGAAATGTCCTTGGTAACGACCTTCTACAGATTTGCTCTCCAGAATGTTCTTTTGGGTCACAGTGGTGGGTGGGTATCGGTCTTGGTCTCATTGGTAGTCTCAGTCCAGCTCATAGTGAAAGCATGAATTTTTGGTATACTGAATTGCGGCTCACCTGCTCTTAGCTAATTGTAATAGGCGGGCATGCTTCCTTCAAAGACTGGCAGATCGATCAAAAATAAAGAATCCTCTTTTGTGTCTGCTCTCTGAAGTTTAAACCACTACGATAGACCGTTCCCCATTAATTGAGTAGACCGCGTCACGCCACTCGTTCTTTTGATAAGCAGTTTTTCTTCCACCCACGGTACCGCCGACATAGGCTAAGGCCGGGTGGTCAGGAAGGATGTATGTGAAGCCAACTACTTCCTTTCCTATACACCAGAGACGAGTGCGGCTTTCCAATATGATGAGATGGAAGTCCGACTGGTACCAAAAAAGCTATGTGTGATATGAGACCTATTCTTTGGCTTGATAAGGTGATGGATCGCGAGATTTACGATGCTATTATGCTGACCCACTCCGCTAATACGAGAAAGCGAGGCAATGTATATTGTGTTGAGAGGTTCCACGCGGAGATGCGAGACGGGTATTTATACGGATATGACAAGGCAGGGTAGTCATATAGTGGGCAGGCGAGTAGAAAGATAGCTTATAAAGAACACAATACCTTTAAATAGAACAATCCGAACCACAACCGAATAGCTTTTTGACTATTTGTCACGTAGTTGTTAGGACTTTTTTCAAATGGGTGTTAGGTTACCCGGAGTTTCACTAAGGCATATACCCGGTAAGAGGAGCAGTGGGGAACATCTATTTATAGGCGTGTTAGCATCAACAGCATCTTTTAAAAGAAGGGAATCTTCCTCAAGCAGAGGTACTCTTAGTTCAGAGAGTCGACTTGGCATGCTTGAAGTGAAGTTACTCGCCTCCAAAGGTGCGAGTTTAACGAGCGAACAAAGTTATTTGGCATCTCCCGAACCGCCTAGCCTATTAAAGGCTTCCTTCCCCGCCTATCTGCTTGTTAGCTTAGTCGATTGAGGGAAAATCCTATAGCTACTTCCGGTCGAATAGCATCTGAGAACGTTGTGTCAGCATCGAATGGTGAGTTCTCTATGAAGTAAAGTCCGCCTATGGTGCCATTGCAAAACTGGAAGGTGGTAGTTCAGGGACTGTTTGGAAGGCGAGCAAAAACTCCTCAGCGTGTCAGGTGCTTTATGTGGCTAGCAACAAAGGAGAAGTTGATGACCAATGTGACTCGCGCTGTGATGGGTTTCTCTCAAACATCTGACTGTGAGTTCTGGCAGGAAGAAAATGCCATGCATCCTTTGAGGGAAAAGGTCTTCATTGATTTCGCCCGATCTCAATTCCTCGTTTTTGACATGCCACTTACAGGGAAATGCTATTTGCTAGTTTTCCCAGAGGAAGGGGAACGATCGGCCGATCGATACCGTATGGAAAGAGGAGAAAGATAAGAACAAGAGCTACTGCGGTTGAGGAACAAGCCGTCGTGGCTGCCCTGCTAGTTTCAGTTTTTGGTGCTTTTGTTTGACCTTCCTTGCTGTTTGAGTTCTAGTTGCCTTTGTTGCTGATGCATTAAGTGAGTTAAGGTTTAAGGAAGTAAGCAGGCTCTGGGAAAAAAGCAAGAGTATCTCAGCCCGTTATAATTTGATCACTTAAAATATTTGTTTAGGAAAGCTAGTTTGAAAAAGCCAGGTTACGAGCCAGTTCCACTGTGCCTTTCCTTAGATCTAATGCCGAGAGCCTGTTGTAGTTGCTTTCGATGTCGGTCTAGTGCTAATCTAATTCCCAGCTGAGTTAATATATATTTATTTAAGCCTAGGTAATCTCCTTATGAAGCCAACCTGTTCTAATTCCAGCCATCCAGAATGAGAGTTTATAGCCATTGATCCAGGCATTTCTATGAATTGCATACATGCTGCTTAACTGTCATAATCTTTAGCAGACTAAGGGACTCCTTCTACCCCCCTTATTAAAGGAATGGAAAGGTAGCTTATTTTCAACTAAATACCCGGAAATAGACCGATCAAGAAGAGAAGGTAAGACATAGAACTACATACACTACATATAGAAGAAAAACTTCCTATCAGAAGCACGAGTTGAACGGCTTACTAAAGTAGCCTGATGGCGAGCGGAACTAAGGGAACGTCCGCCGGACACCTCAATCACAAGAGGCATAACGAACGGCATAATGGGCACCTCCACCGGTTCCGTGGAAACTTTGAAATAAACCATTCTTTTTTAGCCTTGTCGGATAAGTCGGCTTCTCTCTGGTCGACTAGTACTAGGTTAGGTACCGGAAACTTTCAAACTAAAGCCTTTCTCGTCAATGCCAGTAATTGGCCCTCCTTCGGACCCTCGATGTTTGAATCTTTGAAGCTGGAAAAAGAGTGGATGAACCCTCCGCGGTGTCGGAGCTCTCGATCGAACGGTCTACACCAAGGTTCCCTGATGAGGGCTAGCACAACGAAAGACAACCATGGGGCTCTGGGAGAGGGTCTACGATCTAGTATCCCTTGTCCGCGGGAGATAGCTATGAATTTCTCTTAATCGACTTTTCCTTCGTCTTGAAGGCCGCCACTCAAACTGTGTAAAGTAGGAAATCCAATCCCGTCCTTCAGTCAAGGAAAACGTTCGATAGAAGCCCCCGGTATTATGAGTTTAAGAGTCAATCTTTCCTCAATCCACTCAGGCGGAACCGTCGCATTCTCTCTTATAGACTCTATCATGAAAGAAAGGGAAGCCAACTAACTCATAGACGCCCACTCGTTTATATGACCGGCAGGTCGGAATTAACCCTG
Source organism: Aleurites moluccanus (assembly GCA_948193065.1). Taxonomy (NCBI): domain Eukaryota; kingdom Viridiplantae; phylum Streptophyta; class Magnoliopsida; order Malpighiales; family Euphorbiaceae; genus Aleurites; species Aleurites moluccanus. The sequence continues at coordinate 4,370 of CANXYC011643590.1, forward strand.
ATTCTTTCTGCTTTGCTTTACCTCACTTCGTGTGGAGCACTTTATGATTGCAGGCATACTCGCCCCCTTACCGGCTTTCTTAGTTAGAAAAAGAAAAGAGTCGCTTTCATTACTGACTAAACACCTTCCCCATCTCTATTTGAGACAGAGAGAGTTTCACACAAAGGCCTTGACTCGCCTATCCGAATCCTATACTTTCCTTGGTCGTTCACCTGCTCGGTCTGGTGAACCTTACCCGCTGGCTTGGACGAGTACAGTTCACTGATTTGAATCATTTAAACTAAAGCTCTGATATCCGTAGTACTTCAACCTTCTTTTCTTCCTCGATCACAGTACAGATCCCGCGCATCAAATGATTAATGACTTGAACTAGCACTTGCTGCTATTCACTCAGCAGACGATCAGGCGAGATGCTAATTGGAGAAGGACTAACCGGACCTGCCTTCCCGGAAAGCACGAGCATACAGATTCTTAGTGTTCGTTCGGAGATTCCACTATACCCTTTTCACTCGGGAAAGCAACTCTGTCTTGAATCACATCACAGAGAAAAGAGCGCGGACAACAACTCTCAAACTGGAAATGCAAGAACTACTGACTAGCTATCCGACAGTATTGAAGATATGCGAAAGAGGGAGAATGCGCTACATCGGATATTGCTGTAGTGAAAGGCTAGTTAGGTACCGCACGCAGGTAGAGCATATTCCAACATTTCGGAGAACCACTTGACATTGGCACCTTGGCTAGGTGGATCCGTCCCACTCTCCGGACCTCACCTCTGCTTTTTTGGAGTACGGGATGACTCGGATGGGCAGATAGAACCTTTCAGTTACGCCTTTAGGGGACGCTACGGTGCCTTAGCTGGTTCCCGATCCTCCTTCAAAAGTGGTGATGTAGGCGGATTGGTAGGGCTTAACATTATTCGTGTTTGGAGTAGGTGAACTGGAAAAAGAAAGGAAGAGTGATGCTTGTTAAACAAAGCAGCGTGTGGGTCCGCTGCGGTAGAAGGCCTGAGTCCGATCCGGGGTAAAGCTATCGTCCGAGGTTCCCAGAATATGGATATTGAAGGGGGAATGGTAAGACCTTACCGAGTGTGCATCATATCAAGGCGATAGGCCAGGCAGCAATGCTAGGTTCGAGGAAGAGACCAGTAGGTTTGGAAAGCCTGTCGATCCATCCTGATTAACTTACGCTATTTCTTACTAGAGAGAGGACTGAGATCGGAGAGGAGCAGCTCTTTTCTTTTTAACAGAAAGAAGTGATGAATGGGACGGAGCTGCTACACTTCAGCTGGAGCTGCTTTATGTATTGGAGCAGAGGTGGCAGTTCAGACAGCAGCATTAGCAGGAGCAGGAACTAGGGTTGTTCACAGAGCAGCCGTCTTTCCCTCTCAAGCGGAGAAGACTGGTTACATGTCCGATCCGGTAGGGATGGTTCCTCTCGACAGATTAAGCTACTTACTAGAGTTCGGGTGGGAACTTGCCCGATAAGAAAAGTAGCCCGAGTGAAAGAGTTCTTGTTTTAGTAGCTAAGGAGTTCTAGTTGTAGCTAGGAGTTTTGCTATCAGCTATGAGTTCCGAATTGACGAAATCAAAAAGAAATCTGTCCCTTTGTGGGACTGGTGACACCTGTACCACACTCTATGGCACACACCCCAAGTTGTAGTAGACGAAAATGGTCACCTAGGATAGGCAGACAAACCTGAACCTTAGAAAGTAGCCGGCCTACGCGAGAACCGCCTAGGATGGCGTCAGAGACTCGATCATCTCTTTCTTCAATGTGGGTTTGTGCATTTGTCTTTCGAATCGGTCAAGGGTTCAGACAGGAGATGTGCTTTAGCCAAAGAAGCTTGGGCACACCTCCTCCAAGAAAGCTAAGAAGACTAGCTACGGTGTGGGCACCAGATCCACTCAGTGAGGCCGGGAAAGACTTGACGTCCGATATAGTAGTGTCAGACATTTACTTAAGCAGTGGGATAGACTCCTTCAAATGGAAAGATAGGAGATGTTTAGCCAGTACAAGCTGTGTTTGTGGCACCTATCCCGACTTGGAGTTGAGTAGCCAGGAAGAGGCACCGAGGAGGGACAGAAAGAACAGAAGCAATAGTAATTGCCTGCAGGGACGCGCTCCGGTCTAAGGAAGATGTTCTTATAGAAGTCTTGCTAAAGGAACTGGAAGCACTGCTCTCTCCATTCACTTCAAAAATGAAGGAGTAGACTTCTTCATCAAGGGAGTATACTCGATACAGATAGTCTACGTCAACCCGGAAGGAGGACTCTCTCAATACCTGAACAGACTCCTCTCATTGGTTTGGTTGGTTCTTCATGGTTATCCTCTGACTGTTTGATCTCCTACCACTGAACTAGTGAACACCTATTCGTACTTCTCTCACTCCCCTTTCCATGCTCGTTCTTTGAGAACATATGCGAGATCTCCTTCTCCCTTTCCGTTATTGGTGGAATGCTAGTAGTTGTCGAAGCGGGGCCAAAAATGGACTCTCTCAGCAGGGTCGGTCTTTAGAGTTGCATGAGAAAGCCGATCGAAACGACCTCACCACAAACGAACTCTAGATTTCACATTTCCAGACAACAATCGCACAAGAGGGTCAAAGTTATTTCCTAGAGGATAGTTTCTAAGAAAGAGTAATGAGAAGGCAATACCACTAAAGCAATGGATCAATCCATCCGGTTAGATAGCCCCCTTTGATTGAAGGAGGGCGAGAGAGAAGCAAGGAGTAGTACCACCGATACCACTCATAGAATAACGGTTTCCTCATTGATTTAAGGAACGAAAGGGAGAGGGTACGGAAATACGAAGTAGCTCTAACGAGAGGGACCGGGCTAAGGAGCGGATAGAAGCGATTCAACCAGAGTGAAATTCCTTACAACTCCCAGCTCGAAAGGAAGCTCGGGAGGAGAAGGGAAGAATCATAATAAAGTAAAGTATGACAAAACGATTAGCTGCGAACAAGAAAGAGAGTTCGTTCAGTGCCCCAGTTCAGTGATCCGGGGGCGAGGGTAGACAACTCCATTTTATTACTCGAACGGATATAGCCTGTGTGCCGCGAGTAGGTTTTCTCTTTTTGTTGGAGATTCAGCACTTGCTTTCGAGCTAACTTGGCTTGGTGCGGGGAATGGAATCACAGCAAGAGACAGGGCTAATGGTTGGTTCTGTTTACTATATTTATTATGATATCCTCGAGGCGCTTCTTCTGCTTAAGTAAAGGACCAGGGGTCTAGCGCTTTTCTTTTGTGGGAATACCCGCCTTATAATATGGATATCAATGACTAAAGTCTCTTCCCACGGGCTAGGCGCGAAAGAAGGAGAGTTAGATCCGAGAGTGAATTAGAGACATTATCTCACAGATGAAAGAAAAGAGAGTGAAGTCACTTCTTTAAGTCAAGCAATCGTAGAGACCGAGGAGAGTTTGCAGTGGAAATTCTCCCTCTACAGGCCTCTTAAAGGCAGAACCAAAGAGAGTAGTGAGAGGAGAGGAGTTCAAACCCGACTCAAGGCCTAGTAGATCTATTCCTGCTACCTTACTTACTTCCCTGGGGGAGGTTGATAAGAAGAAGCTGTGACAGAACAAGCTGTTACAGAATCAGCAGCTATTGAACCCCCATCTGTTGGAGAAAGGACTACTGGTAGTGGTTCGTCTTATCTTATTAGTAGCGGTCAGTGGGAAGAAGACTAGCTCTGGCTTGAAAGCGTGAACCTAGCTTGTGTAGCCTATGCTAAGCAAGCCTACACTGGTCTGGGAATCGGCAAGAGGTCTTGGATTCGGCATTGTAAGGGCATGGCCTTAGCTTAGGCGACTGGCTTCTTCCTTCGTCACCCTCTCTCTCTCTGCCTGGCGTCTTTCCTTATATGCTTTAATTTCATAGTAGACGGGAAGAACAAGAGCCTATGAAAAGAGCAGTAAGCCGAAGACGCCTTATAGGAGATGAAAGGAAGTCCCAAAAGAAGATTGATAGAACCGCAGAAAGAGAGTTCAAAGAAGAGAAGTAGGATGCTAGCCAATGCGTTCAACTGGGGTTTACCCATTGATCTTAGAGCTAGCTGCCTGACCCCGGCCTTTGCAACCGCTAGAATGTGGCACGCCTATGCCTATGGATATCAGATTGACATTTGACTGAGCTAACTTTGTCGACTCGATCAGGTTCTCTTTTTCTCTTCCTTGGCTTGTTGGTGGAGACTTTCTTTCTTGCCTGACTTGGGCCTGACATTCGGTTTCGAAAGAAAAGTAATGAAGTAGGAGAGAAAAAGCATTCGATCAATCAAAGTCTGCTTACGAGATGAAGCATTCCAGTTGTTGTTTGATTTCCGAGTTCGAGCCTGTTGTTGCTTCTTGATTCGTTTTATCTTTTCTTCAATGAATGGAAGACCTTTCTTCGTATGGTACCTATGACCGAGCTATTCCTACTCTTTCTTTACTGAAGAAAGAAAGCTAGCGATCGGAAGCCGTAAGCGTGGACATGCAACCTGTGTGGTTAAGCATCTAGCTAGCGTTCCCTTTCTTCTGAACCAGGATCAAAATCTGATTTGGACTATGATAGACATGCAACCTGTGGTAGTTGCTATTCCCCTTGATCGGTAATCCCGCATATGCATTAGTATGGTCTTCACTATCGACTGGAAACTAGCTCATAAGAGTCAATTAAGAAGCAGACAAAGAGAGAGCCAGGGAAGACCGCTAGGCGTTAGCTCAAATTTGATGTTGTTAAACAGTAGGGTAGGAGAGGGACTCAGTTGGCGATAGATGCCATGTCCGTCACACAGAAGATGCCAGCACCTGACGATTCCAAAGGCATGAACGGCCCGCACCAGCACAAAAATATCTTAGCACGGGGTAGAAAAGAAAGATCAACTGTCCCCACGGAGCGGTAGCGAAAGAGCGTGGTACCCCTGCCCCCGCAAGTCGTATTATGTACCGAAAGAGCAAGTCAGAAGAAAGTTACTGGCCAGTGAACCTTGCTGGTAATATGAAACTAGCTAATGGCTAGCGCTAGTTCTTAGAGCAGCCAGCTAGTAAGAATAGAATAAGAAAGACACAGACAGAGCCGGGAAAGAAAAGGAAAGCAGGTCATCCTGAAAAGGAGGAAGCCAGGTAATCGTGGAAGTCTGCTAATCCTCAAGCAAGGGCGTGTAGGCCCTTAAATGCACGGTATTTACCGAAAAAGACAGATCGGGGAAATCTGAAACCTGGCAGTCATTATAACTCCTACTTTTAGAATGCACAGTTTTTAAGAAAAAGTAAAAAACCTGAAAGTTTTAAAACTTTCCTTTATCCATTTAATCACTCTCGTACCGCCATTCAGAATGAATGGAGTAAGGGACGACTGCTCTTAATCTAGGAAGAATGTAGCTGTAACTAGTCTATAATAAGAATAGGAATTTTCATCCTGAGGATGCTCAGAAGAAGATGAAGCAGCGCGTTATGAGTGAAACTTGTTCGTAGGCCATTTTAATGTAGAAAAATCTTGAGTTTCAAAGTGCCGTTAACGGGGAACCAAGCCAGTGTAGCTAGTGAAGAGCTAGAGAATCAAAGGAATCTATGTTGCTGGCCGGATTAGAGGACTTATTTGATTCTCCATCAAGTACATTCCAAGGGCTTGAGCGAGATCCTACTTTCATCTTGTTCCCGTTGTCGAGCAGCTGGCATGTGCATTCATCTGCAAGCACCCTCTTCTCTTTCTTTTTTATTGAGATAAATCCATCCATCAATCATGGTGGTCTCATTCCAGACTCACCATTTTGGGACATACTTCAGACAGTCCTACCTCTCTTTCACATATTAAAAAAGAGTAGGCGCTCCCGTTGCAAGCATTTCTCTTAAAATGTACGCCACTGATCCCTCATCACTATAAGATTCAGTATATGCCACTTCCACTTTTCCGGGTAGAGGAAGTCTTTGTTGAGTGAGCTTACTTTATATACAATAGAGTTGATCTCCTTTTTTCGGTGGTCAATCTTTCTAGTTTGAAGACCTTGAGCTCTAGATTTTGATATACTACCCGCGTCTGCAAGCACCCTTTGCTGATATCCACGCTCTTCCTTGAGAGACAGATGGGGCAGCTAAGCCAGGAAAAGAAGGCGCATCTGCAAGCACCCTGTTGAGCTTTACTATACAATAAAAGTCAATGCCTTGCTTCTGATATTTATGATTAGATAGAAAACATCTTCTTTTTCCACTATGGGACCGGAGCACTAAGATAATCTGTCCCACTCGGATTCCGCCAACAGCAGCTGCAGCCGATGTCGCCTTTCGAGGTGGTGCATGAGGGTGCTAGAATTGGATGCTTTGACTTCTTCACTTGTTGAAGTAGAAGATCTTCAATTGATCGCTTTCTAATATGAATGCCTATTTCTCCTTCACTTACTTTATCTTGCCACCAACGCGTACCCCTCTCGCTATTACCACAGACAAGCTTCTTCATCCGGACCTACCATACTGCATACATTCTCTATTGACTGACTGAGAGCTTCCTTCCATCCAAGCAATCAGCCTTTACCACTCGCCCGCCTGCCCTCTTATTCAAAGCGGAAGGCATGGCATCCAGCTGCAAGCACCCTTTCCTTCGATGCCAAACAATAGGCGCTCCCCTTGCTGGGTTGAGATCTAAAACAGAAAGATTCTTTTTCCACTAGAGAATAGCCATTGATTCTTTCAATCAAATACAGAAACCGCTTCCAGTCGGCCATGAGAAAATGACATTCACAAGATCAGAAAGCTGTGTCCATCTTGCTGTTTGCGCCTGTCTTCTTTTAGGCCATTGAAAACTAATAGCAGCTGACTTTGAAGAAGCCGATAAGAAGAAGCAGACCTCGCTTTTTCTTGTTTGGCCCACCCGAGTACGCAATGCCTTATTTATTATCATTCCTTATTGGTCGCCTGGGGAGGGACGGCGACCTTGCGCCTACACATATGAATCAAGCAAATGACCGTTGGGTCGAAACCTATGATTGAGGAGAATGAAGTGAATCATAAACACTTGGACTCGCGGCTTGCTGAAGTTCCAACCCTGATTTTTGAGAATATGGAAATCATTCAAACAAGTCTCGCCTTTCCCTTGCCAGAGAAAGAAAATAGTACACCGAAGCCGCCTTCGTGTGCCATATTGGAGATCGGGAGTCAGGCTCAAGGCTCGCTGTGCCCTGGCGCTCGTTGGCCGGACTCCCTAGCTACCCAGAAAACTGAGATCAGGCCTTTAAGGTTCATTTCTCCATTCCTCTGAAAGGATGAGGTGCTATAAATAGTACGCCCCGAAACCGGTCCTACATTTGTTGACATGACAGAAAGGTCCGCTACTGCCTTCCACCTACGCATATGAATCAAGCTAATTACCATTGGGTCGACTGCTCCATACGTATGGTATGGTTGGCGATAGAAAGATAAGAGAAGGATTCCCCCGAGCGACTCAAGGCTGAAAGACTTATTCTTCTTAATAGTCTAATAAGTCCACTGCTTCATTGTCCCCGTAGGCTAAGGGAAGCAAGCCGAAGGCCAATAGGAGGCCCAAAGGAAAGGGTCCTTTCTCTCTATCGTCCCCCCGCCCCCAATGTCTTATACGGATCTCGTCCCCCTCTGACTAAGAAGTCTTCGTGTCCTACGCGCGCTACTATCTAACATAACGGCTCAATCTTCTGTAGTAAAAACGGTCGTAATGGCCCTTCTTCTCTAGTGTTAAGCTATGGAAAGCCAGATTGGAGTCTTTTTCGCCCTCTATCACGAAGTCCTGTTTTGTCCTAATCAAAGTGTCTCCTACGCCCTCGATATTCTAGTAAGCAAAACCTTCGATCAGGACCCTCGATGGGTAAAGAGACTAGTGGCATTTCTTTCGTTGATTTCTCTGCCTATGATTTGTCAGTCCCCTTTTCAAGTCCTGTAACAACTAAAGTCTGCCGTCCCTAGATGCGACCATGGTTTTGTTTACGCCCGTGGTAACCGCCTTGGTGCAGTCTTCCTGCTAGTAGTGCTAGGAGCTTCTCATTCATTCGTCTATCTCGTTCACGCGCATGCTATCAATATAGAAAGAGAATAAGGTCTTTCAAGCCTTTGCTTCTTTGTTTGTGGTTTGTTCGAAACTGTGGTAAATAGCTTTCTTTTATAGCGCAACAATGAGTCTAGTGAGTGAGATCGGTCCTTAGCTCGGCTCGGTAAATCGTGGAATTCCCTCTGAAACCCCTCCTCTAAGCCTGTGATGGATTATTGCTTTCCCCCGCGTACGAACACCTATCTAGTCTCGTCGTCAGTGCAGCTAGTGGGGCCCTTTGTTGCTCGCATCAGAGGGTCTGTGGATTTAGCTGATTTGAACTTCGTGGGAAATCTAAATATAGGATCTCGTGAGTCAGGTATTGCTTTAGAGAAGCTCTCTTTCTTCTAGCTCACCGGTAAGCTGCTATTGGGTCAGTCAATCGTGTAATGACCTCATCACCTCGGTTCGAACGGATCCAAGCCTACCACCCCGCTTTCAAGCCTTCTTCATTGCTGGATTCTTTCTCACCCACCCCCGCGTAAACTATTGAAATAGTGAATGTCGTTGCCTTTCTTTGTGAGTCTCGTCTTAGCCATCTGCAAGCACCCTCGATCTTGTCTTTTTATTCATTCTGTGGGAAAATCCCATGGATATAGGAATTCCGGTACAAGTCGTAGCAAGATCAAGATCATAGGAGTGGTCGCCAACGGCCGAAAGCAAGAAAGTGACATAGGGTAGTGGACTGAGCGAGCGGTCAGAGCCCTTGTACAGGAGTGAAGATAGTATAGATCACCGGGCTGAGCCCTTCCTTCAGACTGAAAGGAGAGGCGGGAGATCGACCAACGGGAGAGGATGGGACGGCCCGGCCCCAGAGCAACTTTAATATGTTTATTGTAATGTAATAAGAAAACTACGGTAGACGAACTCAGATAGATAAGATAAGGCCTAATGGACTGGAAACAAACTTCCTTCTTTGCGCTTCGCACCTTCGCTCCTGACGAACCATTGCGCGTGTTGTCTACGGTGGAAAAAGGGCAACACAGGGAGTTGCTGGGTGTGGTGTTTTGAGGAAAGGAGGTCGGTCTCAATCATTCGACAGGTTCGGTTGCTTCACTTCATAGAAGGTGGTTTACTTACTTTTGTACTAGCGGGAGCGTACTTGTGTGTTAAAGGGGTACTGTATTTGGGCTGCTAAGTAGAAGTAGAAGCTATAGGCGAAGGCTTTCGCGCCTTGCTGTTAAGTAAGGTTGAAGCTAGCTACTTGCTTGTTAAAGGTGCTTGCCCGCGGCTATTCGTAGATCTGGAGTTCTGCCCTATAGCCGATTGTGCTACTTTCAATCCTTAGTAGCGGGTATTAGGGGAGAGACTGTAACTCCCCGAAGGGAACCCCCGGAGGGAACCTATACTCGATAGATTGAGTGAAGTGACCTTTTACTAATAAGGGAATTGGTCACGAACGAGAAGAAAAAAGTTTATTATAAAACATAAGAACATGAATGAAAAAAGACCTCCTAGAAATATTGCGATATGCAGTCCACTCCACAAGTCTTTTTGAGACTCAGAGGTGGATGGGACTGATACCTCCTCTTTCCGCGACCAAATACATTTGGCCAGATTACGGATAGAGTCAAAGAGCCCCGGCAAACACGGGAGGAGAACCCCCTCCATATCTGGTCTAGTGGTTTCACTCATTCACCTTCAACGCTAGAAGTGGCTGGGATAGAAGTTGAAATTGAGGACTCTTCCGATGCCGTCACGTTACTTTCGCCTACGTCCATTTATATTTATCATCGAGTCCTTCTTCTTTTTCTTCAACCGGCCATAGGGACTGAGAATGAATGGGCTACTTATGAGCCCTTTCATTGCCTTCTACTTTCACCGGACTTGGCCTTCAAAGGAAGAGTCTTTTCTGCTTACCTATATAAAGAAAGGTAGGATTTCCCTACACTGGCTTCCTCCCCTAGCTACTGAGGAACCAGGATCTCGAATCAATCAATTCCTGGGTTTATAAGTCCCTCTAGCTGAATTTTAAATGCCTGGGTTGTTGTCTTAAAGAAAGCTTTGAGTGCGCGTTGCATGCTTTGTAATAGTATGAACTCATTATGCTCGTCAACTAGGTCAAGTAGGTGAACCCCGTTCCGCTGTCTGTGACTTTATTTTGCCTTCAAAACTGGACGTCAAATGCTATCCGTGAAAGTCAAGGTCAAGTTCTTTTCCGCGCTAGATTGTGCTTATCGTAGTAAGAGTAGGACCTCTTATCCTTTGCCTAACAGCTTTTCTGATTCCTGAAAAAGGGATGAGCCCCCTACCCTAGGCTTAGTCAAATCCGGCCTAGTCGGAACTATGATTCCCTAAGACCTCAGTCAGAAGAAGAAAGAGCACCCGAACCAAGATCTGTTGAAGGAAATCGAGACTATTCGAGGTCTGCCAAAGGTGCTGAAAAAGCGCAGCAAAGAAAACGGGGCTTCATTCAATTTGACCTTTTGTGGACACACCCTTGGGGTTGGAACCTCTTAGTCTTATGCTCTTTCTCAAAGGCTTGCGTGGATTCGCATGCTTCGAAAGCTGGGCTTGGGGCTATATCCCCGGGTCTCAGTCTAGACGCTCTAACCAATGGCAGAAAAAAATGATAAGAAAGAAGAAATTACTATATAATATTAAATAAAGCTAGAGATCCACCTACTTAGAGGGGGAGCTAACGCCTATACCCGATTTGCTCTTGATCCAAATAAGAATAAGATCAGCGGGTGGTCTTTAGATGTCTTTCAATTGGGCGCTATAGAGCCCTAGAATGCGTTTTCTTATCATTATGTGAGGATTACCATATTCATTGTTAAACGTCGATTTATAAGTAAGAAGATCAAGTGCATAAGGTATCCGGCTTTTAAAGCTTTGCTGATCGGGTACCTTCAGACCATATCTGATCATCTCGCTCGGGCTTAGAAGACGGTTAAAGAATATATGACTGGTTGATCCGAAGATGGTAAGTCCTAAACCGGTAAGTTAAGTCATCATCCAAGTCTTGGGAGTTGGAAGAGGCGAAAAAGGCAAGGAACTAGGATCGGATGAAGTACTGGTCCGAGAGGGAAAGTAGCATGCTATCCCATATGAAGGATACCCGGAATTCTGAGTGGATGTATGATTCTAGGCGAAAGCCAGTCATTAAAAGAAAAAAAGCACATCAGTACAAGAAGGCGGGCATTGATCCTGAAAGTGGAGAAGACAAAGAAGGGTTAAAAAGACTGAATTTAGTCTCTTATTCCTTTCCTTTAGGACAGACAGTAACCTTATCATAATATGTGAAAGCTTGCCCGATTGAATACAAAGTTTAACTGAACGAACTGCTTTCCTTAAACCCTCGTAAGGTATTTCTATCACTCGTTACGCCGAATCAATCAACAAGCAACCAAAATTATCTATCTTCAACGCTTCAGGCAGGCTGCGAAGGCGCTGATACGATTGAACCCGAAGCAAAGGCCGATACAATTACCTCAAGGATAGAAGTCTTATTCTTTAGTTTTTGGGGTAGGGATATTCCACCAACTAACTTCACCTGACTTCGAAGAATGCAAGACTAGCGGACTTAGCCTATGGTGCTAAACCTGAAAGAACATCAACTCCATCTTCAGCCCTTATCCCGAGTCGAGGAGAAGGGGATTACTTCGCTGCGGAAGAGAAGGTGCACTAACAGCCGGCTTAGACCACTATCCTATTATATATAAAGGAGATTTCACCTGACTTCGAAGAATGTAAGGCTCGGACTACTCTTAGGACCACTGGAAGGAAGACTTCGACGGATTGGAATGGACCACTTACGGACATAGGAATGGAGACCTCAAGGGGCTATGCTAGTACACGATCGAACAGAAAAGTCATGGAAAGTGCTTATTATTCTATTAAGAGGTAGAGTGTGGCACATCTTATGCCTATGCCTAAGGACCAGCATATTCTATATCAGCTCAGTCATTTCTGAGGAGCTTTGCAATGCCTGCTTATAGGACATCCAAGTCTCATGTCCCTTCTTCGAAGATTCAGAATTGCCTTACAGTTAGCCTCCCATGAGCCAGCTGACATGGCTCTCTTTCCTTTCAGGTCAGGACATGACTGATGAAATCCTCCTGTCCTAAAGCAGAGATCTCCTCTCTCCTTCGGACCCTCTACCTCTACTTCCCTTCCGCTCATAAACCGCCTTCCAGCAAGGAGAAAGAGATAAAGAATCAAATTCCCCTGCATACAAATGGCTTGAATAAGCATTCCTTAGAGAGGGAATGTCGGATGAGACACTATTTGGCCTTCTTTCAGGAGTTGTAGATAGTATCACCTTTAGCTGGTAGCTAGCAAAGAAGTTATCCCCTATCAACGTATATAGTTGAGGTTTCCCGAGGGTTTACCTGCAGCTTCTGTCCATGAATCCCCTTCCGCTTGGTTACGGGACTAGAGCGAATCGTCTCTTGTGCTACGGTCTAATATATGTGTCAAAGAGCGGATTCTCTTGCAGCGGATACGGGGCATGTCCCTGAGACTATTGATTCAATAGCAGCGTATTTTGACACCGTATTCTGATTCCCTCCCTCACATGCAGCCTATTCTCCGCTCGTGGCTATCTTAACCATTTTTTCAATTGGATGCGCTTAAGAAATCCCCCCCCCTGGCTCTAAATAATAAAAAACCAGTAATTGATTACCTGGCTTTCCAATTCATTTGCTCCATATACGGCTAATACAGCAGGAAACAACTATGCTAGTACACACTTGCCCTGTGTGCCGTGCCCCCCCAGTCAAGTATTACTCACTTCCACCAAGAGAGGTCCTATCAACTACTCAATCAATGGGAATAAGCGAACTGCAAAAGACTGCCTTTATGAATACTCAGACTTAGACTGGGTACAATCTAAATAGATAGAAGGAATGGAACTCAAACTCCATCTAGACGGCTTGGAAAAAATGACTCTACCCTTAAAGAGAGAGAGACTATGGTTTAAGTAGTGCTTCCAACTGGGTTTCCCTTATAGCCTAAAAAAAGTATACTGAGAAGATAGCCTTTTCAGTTCAGAGGTGGGGAAGAAATAGAAGTCAATCCCTCCGATAGAAAATCTCGCAAAGAAAATGCCTTATATTATCTAAGCAGAATGCTCGTGGGGGTAGAAAATCGATTATTCTCCTATTGAGAAATACCATTCATCACGTCGTAGTGAAGTCAGTTTGGAAATGCTCTAACGTTCTCCACTTCCGGAAAAGGTTCCGAAGATCTAACCGGAGGAAATAACCAAAGAAAAAGGCTCTACTGCTAACCGTGATTCTCGTCCGACTCTGAGCGGTGAGTGGGGTAGGCGGAACGTTGTGCGGTAGCAGCCTGCCAGGCATTAAATTGATAAGAAACTTGGCTTTGCCAAGAGATAGCAATCTAAGACAAGGGCAGTGGGGAAGGTAGATAGCGAGCGAGTGGGTCAAGATGCGGGAGGACTTCACTGGCAAAGAGTGAGTTGCCAGGGTAGGAGAATTACTTTCCAAAGAATATGAAGGGAAAGGGAAGGATCATTGAAACAAGCTTTATAGCTTGTGTACAACCTTTGTAACTTCATGGTATACTCATGGATTTGCCAGTTCCTATTTGGAAGGATGCAATTTCTTAACCGTTTTAACTCCGTTTAGCACATTCTTTGTTGCTACTATGGGGTACTGAAGTCAAAGGAGATTTGACCCCTTGGTGTCAATTAGGTGGTCTGTGGACTTTTGTTTCTCCCCATGGCGCTTTCGGACTAATAGGTTTCATGTTATGTCAATTCTAACTTGCTTGATCTGCTCAATTGGCGACCTTATAATGTAATCGAAAGAGTGAACATTGCTCTTTTTGTTTCTGTATTCTTGATTTATCCACTAGGTAAATCTGGTTGGTTCTTTGCACAAACAACTTTTTGATTCTTTTATATATGTTGCTTTTGAGGCTTCTTCATTCACAAGTGAAGAATTCAACTACTGGTGGTCCGGCTACGTAGCCAAGGCCTTTTTCGCTGACATTTTTTTGGGTTTTTCCTTTGCCAAAGCTGAGTGAGAAAAAAGAATCTAGCCAGCACCCGTAACTCCCAAGAAAAAGGTTTCAGAGAAAAGGAAGGCTGATTCTGATTCTATTCAGCCACAAAGCGAAGGAGCCTCAAAGAAAGTTAAGAGTCAGTTTACTTACCGGGTTGGAACTGCTTCTTTTAAAGCTTGAATATCTAACTCGCCTTGTACTCTTAGGGGATTTACCCATGAAAACGTCTGGAGTGAAGGGATCTGTGGAATCTTCGAGGGGAGCGGCACCTCCGAAGCAAAGAGTCAATTTGTTTTCAACATGAATTCAAAACATTATTGTTGTGTCACTTGTTGTCTAACAAATTCTTTTATCTTTTTGCAGCAATCTCTCAGACAAAAGACGAAGTTTGCAAAAGGATCGGCTTCGGAGGTTTGGAGATTCCATTCCAGATGAAGAGGAATCATAAGCAGAGCAATAAATTAGTGAGGCAACTGCCATGGAGACGGAAAAAAAGGAGCGAGAATCACCAAATGACTCAACTTTTGCCTCGGAGGAGTCCAGCGAAGAGGAAACGGAAACGGCTGAACTGAAGGGAAAACAAAGTCTGGGTGGCCCTAGAAAAAACGACGATTCAGAGAGCCCGTCTTCCCCTGAGCCAGCAATGCCTGGTAAACATGTAGAAAAGACAGTTGAGAAGGCGGTATCCTTTGGCTCCAATATTCCGGCTCCGTTAGCTTCTGCTTCTGTGGCTCCCTCTTCAGGATCCCCCGGTGAAGGTACCCAAGCTTCTCACACGGTGACTCCGATGTCTCCCTTGAAACCAAGCAGTTCTGCTAAGGGAATGTCCCTTATCCTTAATTTAATCTTGCCTGAATTTGCCAGTATTCTTACGTATACGAACCTTCTTCCTCAGTTGCCCCCAATCAGTTCGGTCTCTACTTCGAGTGGCTCCTCGCGCCTTGCGCGTCGTGCATTGCTCGGTTCTCTTAAAAGCCTACTCGGTGCTCTGCCAATGAGGGTTCCCGGTCTCAGAGCCTAAGTACTGAAATTGCCCCCACATCCAGTTTAAGGCTTTGACAAGAGGTGATTCTCAAAGCACTCCGGGATCCGCAGACTTTTCTAGATCAAAGTCTTGTGGCAGTTAGCCAGAACTTGGATGCTTTGAAGCATCCTCTCCAGATCGTAAGGAATCTATCTGAAGAAAGTGGAATTTCCACTGAGGGGAAGGTGGATTCATCCTCCAAGCTTGAAGAGGAAATTAATATGACAGTGGGGCAAGTACTCAGTGCTACTAAGAGTCAGAATGAAATTGACTCCAAAATCCAGACCTTCATTCAGCAATCGACCAAAGCCCGTGAGTCCGTGGCAGTGTGCGAGAAAATAGAGAACGATTTAGACTCAATGGAGGCCGAGGCTGAAAATCAATCTAAAGGAAAGGATCAGATTCCGAGGCTCCAGGAGCAGTTGGCCGCCGTAGAGAAGAGGCGGAGTGATCTTACTCGGGATTATGATTCTTTGATGACCGAGTTAGAGCCACTCCACGCCAAACTTCAGAGTCTGAAAGATTCCAACTTGGAGGAGCAGAAGGCCAGGGTTGAAGAGTCTGAACAGGCTGCAATCAGAGCCTGGGAGGACATTAAGAAAGCAGTTGCCGAAATCTTCTGGAAGGTTTGAATGAGCTTGATTAGGCCCGTTTTCACGGCCTTGAGCATTGAAAAAATGGATGGATTGTCAATATTTTGGCCTGCTATGATGCGGCCTGGTACATTTTTTTTATTTTTGTTTTTATGTTTGGCCCTGGGGCCATGTGGACGTATTTCAATTTAGATGACTTCCCGTTTGTTCTATTACCATAGATGTCTCTATATCTTCTTTTGTCTCGTATGACTCCCACATAGAAGGATAGTAAGGTTTTAAAAATTTCCCATTTATGGACCGAATGTGGGACTTACCGTCCATATCCATCAAATGATAGGCTCCGTTGGGCAGTCAAGTTTGGATCACAAAGGGGCCTTCCCAAGTTGGGGACCATTTTCCAAACTTTTGATCCTTTCTTTTGTATCAAGAGGTAGGATAGTTTTCCATACCCATTTTCCTTCCTCAAAAGATTGAGGCTATACTTTCTTGTTGTAGGCTCTAGCTATTCTCATCTTCTGAACCCTTAGATGATCCAAGGCCAGTAGCCTCATTTCATCAAGACTATCCAATTCGGCAAACATAGCCTCATTGTAGTCTCCTGGAGTCAGGTTATTTTGATAGGCTACTCTGAGAAACTTAACTGTGATCTCCATTGGAAGTACGGCATCGTGGCCATAGGTTAAGGTTCGGAAGCCTCACCCAAACCACCACTGTCTCAATAGAAGCTTCCTCAGGGTCGAAATTGGGGTGCCATTGCCTCACCGTAATGTACTGGTCAGCCACCATCCAAGGACCATCAAAGAGCACATGGTCATAATCTTCTTCACTTTCAAACTTAACCAAGAAAAACTCATTGCCCAGGTCAGTAACCATAAACGGTGATTTCAGTTTCAAAAGTTGGCTTAGTCTTTCAAAAAGAAATATCGTATAATAGAATGTGAAAATATCTTAAGATAGATAAGATGAAAGCGCCTTTTCTCATTTTATCTTAAAAGCAGAGCTGTCAACATTACTAAAATCTCTCTTCTTTTCTTACTAAAATTTCTCTTCTTGGACGAGAGTGTTCAGCCTTTTCTTCGGTCCTACGTTTGCACTATTTGATCTTCGAATAGCTAAACATCTCTCTGAGCATAGATTCATAGGCTAGTGTTAAGTGAGTGACAGCCTTTCGATATCTGCATATTCCTTGCCTTTCTTCATTTCCCATCACGAATTGGATTCGAACCAATCAAGCTACTTGCCCTTTAGTAGATCGTGACTCTTCTTTTTGAAGAAAGACAGAACTCTTCTTTTCTTACACAGTTTTCAGTCTAGTTCGCCACAAGGCATGCAAGCAAGGAAGCTAGCCTATGTGGAAGAAAGAAAGAAGTCAAGCTGCACGCAATCGACAACCAAAAGAGAAGGGCCCGTCACGGAACACAAACTATATTCCACATGTCTTGCAAGAGACGATTCGGTTCACAACAGCCGATTCCATAGGCATTCTGGCTTGATGAATGCTATCTTGCTTGATAAATCCCTTCCTTCTTATTGGCTTATTCAACAAACGGTATAACACTTCTCTCATCCCACTACCGCACTATCCATGTCTTATTCTTTTACTATTATACCTGCTCCGAGATGATAGATCGGATGAAAACAAGAGAGAAGGAGCTGCTATTGAATCCGGTCTTAGATGGTTGGAAGACAGAAGCAATAGCATGATAGGAATAGCAGGGTTAATAGAGAGATGACATCACAATAGGATGAAGACGGGACTTCTTATCTGCTTTCACGTGGAAATGGGATAATGTCAAAATGCCTTTGAAAGGCTACTAGTCTTGATGCCGAGTCTAGCAAGAATAGGTTATGAAAGGGAATCAGAAGACAGAAGCAACTGACATGGGGAAAGAGGAATAGAATGCGCAGTTAGCAAGAGAAGGCATTGAATCAGCTTACCTTGCCAACAAAGAGGAATATCTCCAATTGAAACCAACCCAATCTCGACAAAGAAAGAAGGGATCAATCTCATCTCATAGTGTAGGATGAAGAAAGGAAGGAAGAGCTAATCTTTCGACGCTACGATCTTGCTTCTCTTATGAATATGAAATTACCGCTTTCACCCCTTTCAAAGTATCAGGTAGCTCTTTCGCTTTTTACCGTACTGCCTCAATTACCTCCTTAACTTAAAGAAGAAGGGGAGCTAGCGGATGAGCTAAGCAGCAGACATTTTGACTAGAAGGTGCCTAGCGCTATCCTTAAACCTCCTTCTATAAGATAAGTATAAGCCTTAAACCCTTGAAGGAATTAGCTAACTATTACAATACACGATTTAATGATTACCCGATCTAGAGTAGCCTTCTCTCGATCACTTCTTTTGAGGAAACCCGGTCTAATTGGCATAAGAATTTGATAACGCGAGAAAGCAACTCCTTGAACAAGGAAGGCAGGCACGGAAAGGAAGACTTGAATTAGCAATTCGCTTTCTTCGATGGTTGAGTCGTAAGGCCGCATCTGACTGTCCTTCTTCAGATTGAGATTCTATTCTCGATGCTTTTCATAGCCCCCCTTTCTTTTGATCTCTATTAGCCTTCCCTAATCAAATCTCTGTTAGAGAAGCCCGCTTTCAGCCCCTAATAACATAAATTAGCACTCGAACGGTTTAACGCTACGCACCTAAGCTAATAAGATTCTTTCCCTGATCTACGAATAGAAAAGGCGGATTCTATACCAGCTCTTCCAAAAATGATTGAATAAAAGTGAAAAGTGCCTCAGACTCTGTCTTAGCCCTACTTCCTTTCTCTCCCCGCTAACGTAGTTCTAGCTTTCTTCAACAGTTAGAGAAGGACTTTGACCATCCGGGAACGGAAAGCATCTATCTCGAAAGAATAGGAGTCAATAATGGTAGGACTTGAACGCTTAGCTCTTCTGGCGAAGTACTAAGAAGCTTTGGCCGCCAGTAGCCAACTTCGGACCTTCAAACGACTACTTTTCCCCCAAGACCTCCAGTCTATCCTCAGATGGGTCTCACGCAATTCTTAGCTGCCCTTTCGCTCTGGAAGGAAATTATCTTATAAGGGAATGTGGACATAATCCTTTTCCCTATCGGCACAACTATATCTGTCTTTCCCCAGAGGTTCCTGAATACACTGGCCCGGCTTTTGGGACATTTCCGGGGTGATAGAAAAGTAGTAAGTGTTAGATGTATAAATTATTGTCTTAGCTGTGGTTGTGACATAACTTCTTCTCTGACTCATTCTTATATAGTATCTTCTAACTGACTTGGACGATTATCCTCTGTAACTCGGTGATACACACTTGTTTGCCACGGCCACGGGCTTTTCCCTATTGGTGTCTCCCTTTAGACTTCTCTTTCACGTGGTGACTCGGGTTCCTCGGCATCTTCTGAACTTAGTTTCACTTCTTTAGATTGCTCCCCCAATCTCTCTTGGAGCTTTTTTTCTATCTCCTTAGAATTAGAATCGGGCAATGCCATCTATTTAGGTGCCCACCAAGATGATGCCTCATCAAACACGACATTTCGAGACACAGAGCACCGACAGGTTGTCGGGTTACAACCTTTCCTTTTATCCTGTTATCATATCCCACAAAGATGCCGCTCAAGGTGCCCTTGGGAGCTTCGACTTTTTTCCATCCTCTTAGAGAGCTAATAGGTAAAGTCTGTATCTGTAGTCCAGGAAGTCAGACATGAAGGAGTAGTACACCCATTCGCAAAGAAGACGGATAATACCTAGTGAGTTCTCATAAATTGCCGTTGGAAGCTACTTGTTGGCTTTGACCGAAGAAGACCTTTCTCTACTGAGTTGGGTAGTACCTATAACCGGAACTAGGTCTTAGAGTCTGATCATCAAACTTCTTTAGCTTAAGAATAAAGTATCTGGTACAACCTCTTCCGCCGCGGAGTCAGAGTATGCCTCTCCTTTTGGACCGAGGGTGACTGGTACCACAGGAGACTAAAGATCTATTTATTAGAAAACCATACGAATCAGACCGAAATAGACTACATTAGATGGCAGAAAGTGGGAAGACAGGACTGAACCTTCTTTGCTGGGTGTTGAGGCTCTGCAAGACCTGCTGGTCTCTTTCTATTTCTATCTCAACATAAAGAGATTCGTGAGCTGCTTGAACGCACTCAAATGACTGGTGCCAAAGAAGTCAGCACACCTCTTCCTACCCTGTTCTTCATGATGGGTCTACACCGGCTAATGCCACTTCATTTCGTAGCACCCTTGGCGTAGCCTACGCAGTCAACAAACTCTCTACTGAAAGAAAGAACCAGAATGCGGAAACTCTTTGCATTCAGAGCCCCGAGAGTAAATGATTGAACCGTAGGCCTAATCTAAATGCATGAAACCAGGCTCAAGTGGATTCGGCTTCAGAGGCGGTTTTTTCCAGCAAAATCTTTCCTTTTCGGGGGTAAATCCTTGTCGAACAGTTAAACCAGCTAAATCTGGCATTTCATAGCTTAGCCTTTGGATTTGAGAAAGTACGATGAGTCCGGACACCGTAAGAGGAACTGAAACCTTAAACTTGAGTTAGGAGTTTCTTAGTGAATTCCTTCCCAGCTAACCGTGAACAGAGTGACTAGTGGGCAAGAGGACTCAGAGGCGTGGTAGTTTATTTATTCAACAATCATTCCCATGATCATAGTTCCATTCGTTAGCTTTATAAAGGAGATTCCCCCGGAGCGGTAAGAAGCAAGGCAGGGGCGGTATAAGAGAAAGAAGTAAGTGCGTGCTGCTTTTGCTGTTACAGAATCTGGTCTTAGCTTAGCTGCAATCCTTCCCGCTCTAGTTCGACTAGCTTTCCTTTCACGTGGTTCAGTCTTGGTGTGAACAAAAGGCGTAAGCGCAGTTCTCTCGTTCCGGCTTAGCCTACCATGGGAGGGGACGAGCGGTGGCAGTAGGAATTGATTTGGTAATTATGTTAAGACAAGAGAGGATCTGTTCGCAGACGAGTGATAGCAGTCCATTCTCCATAGGAATGTGATCATAGGATGATTAAACCATTAGCTATTCATCTTCCCCGGGCTTCTCCAAGAACCGAATGGGGGCATCCTGGCTTTAAAGGATTTGCGCAAAGAGGCGATTTGATCACAGCTGAACCGGTAATGTCCAATCTTGCCCTATTTGTTGTTCGGTCTTTAAGAGGACCTGGCTACTTTAGCTATGAAAAGCAGCTCAGTAGAAAGGCATTTCTTTCATTATCATTTTAATTTTATATAAGGGCATCCCATTAGAAAGCATTTTTTTTAGCATTAGCAAGGTGGGTAGTTGGTAAACGAAAGAAGAACTAGGCTATGGCTCAACTTGCAGCAAGTCTAGACTTCCCTGGCTTAGCAGGAGGAATTGGATATAGTTTAGTCTTCTTTAAAGGGACTGAAGGAAGTTACGGGTGAAGGCACGAACGCTATAACAATGGGGAAGGGGCTTGCTCTAAACTTCAAAAGGTATTATCGCATTTCAGTGAACAAGGCAGTGATTCGACGATCATATAGTAGGTGTACCGCGGTGGCTTCTCTCTTTTGGTCCTCGATGAAGGGAGAAGGTCCAGCTTTACTTATTCCACTTTCTTTAGGAATGAAAGAATCACCAGTTGATGCGAAAGAAGAAGTCTTAGCCTTTATGCCGCATTGTCGGAAGGGCAGTTACGCTTTTTCCTAAAGCCTTAGGCCCGCAGATGACTGAACTACCTTCCCTTTCTTGCATCTCGGAGGGCTTTCTTTTGCCGGCTAGTGGCTATCTTACCTATTGATTAAGGTGCGAAAACAGTTGATTCCAGTATTTATTTGTCCAATTCTTCCTGCTAAGAGGGCATTTTCCCGTCCTCCAACAGAATTCGATGCCATCCTCGTCTACTATTACCCGAAGGAGATAAAGCCTACCATTCCGGGCATACCATCTAAAGCTAAGAAAATCCTCTCTTTCAAGCAATTTGTTCACCCGAGACTTTCTCGTTTCCTTTCGATCTGGAGGAAGACTAAGAATGCTAATGCTTCTGGCATACTTTACTATGAGACCTCCCCGGTTGGAATAGAAATCGAGAGTAGCCCATTCCTTATCTACGAAACACTCACCTGCCGCCGCCCAGTAAAAAGAACTCAAGTTGAAGAAGCTGTGAAAGAAGCGATTGGTGAATCAGTTGAATTTGGCGTTAAATAACGAGTTTTTCAGTTCTTACGAACTGCCTTTGCCTATGTTGTTTTCATTCGCTTTGCTTCTAGCCTATTGGGTGTGTCTCTTATTATATTCCTTCTCGGGGTCCATTCCGTAAGCATTCGAATCAGTCTAGCCATTCCATCAGTTCAATGCCTTTCGAAACAGTCCTCACCCGAAGCAAGCCTTTCTTTCTGTCCGCTGTGGAAACTCATTAAGTGGATGGTGGTCTAATCCGCCTCGCCTCCCCTTTCTTTTTGGTACCCTACGCTTTCGATTAGTAGTCAAACTCTATTCAGTCAACCCCATGTCTCGTAGTTCTACTTGTTAATTAAATTAAAAAGAGCGTATCGTAGAACGTATAATATATACTCTAAAAAAGAAGAAAAGGGTTGCTTGCAGCCCAATCCCTCATTCGATTTCTTAATCGGTAAGCAGCTCGTAAGCAATCTAAATCGCTGGTAAACTCCTGTTAAGTGTCAGACCCAGCGGAGAAAGCCGAATCAAAGAATACAGCTAATTTAGGGATCTGGCTACGTGTAAAAGTTTGATCTTTTTGGTCCCTTAGCCTCTGAAAAGTTTCATATTTATTTACGTGGACCAATCCATCTATTAAGACAGCTAGCAAGGATCGAAGATTTTCCAAAAACCATCGATTGAAAGCTTTCTTAAGGAAGCCAGCGAGCTAGTACAGTACCTTTTAGCTTAGGAAAGCCTGTATCAAAAAGTCTCTCTCCAATATCTTTACCTCTTTCTTATCTTAGGAAAACCAGTCTCTTTACACCTCCAGTATAAGTCCCTGGCTCTATCGAACCGGGTTTTTCTGCCCCATGGCAGTTCCCAGCTCGGCTTACGCGATCGATGATTGTTAGAACTCTCTTCACCCTGCTCAAGGATTGTTAGATCACATACCACCGACACAATCGTCAACTTGATTTCATCACTCAGTTCAAGAGTCCACTAGCAAGACAACAGGCTAGGTCAGTTCAAGAAGTAGAAGTGGAAGTGAAAAAAGAACACTACGTTTCTAGGGATGGAGTCGAAGATCAATACTCAGGAGGTGAGTGAACCTGTAGCTTCTTAGTGTCGTTTGGTCTTGCTATGGCTAACTAAAGCTTTGTGCCTGGCGCGCTATTTTTATAGCACATTTTGGCTCTTCGCGCTAGACTAACTTGTTTCGGAGCACGGCACGCTATTGTGCTATTGGTCTCTCTAGCCCTTTGCTTTAGCACAGTGCCTCTTTCTACTTATTCATATTTGGTTGGAAAAACAACTTCTTCTTTCTTTTCAGCCTCATATTTTGAATTTGTATCCTCTCTGTTGCCCTGTAAGCCGCCTTAAGCCCATATCCTGAGATAATGGTATTCGCTAGCCTCTTCCCTTCCAGTTTTGTTGTTGGCTTTCTATCTAGCGCTATCTTGCCTTCCTTACTCCGGTGAGCTCTCCTATTGTCTCTCATTCTTAGCTTACCTCTTTTCTTTTCGAGCTCTCTAAAAAGAAAGGGTTTGCTTCCTTTTCCACCTACCTCCTATGGAATCTCAACTATTCATTTACCAGGAATCCACTTCTTTGGTCAAACCTGCTGTCATTCCACTGGCTGTTAAGAAAGCTCCCATGAAGGCTTTTCCGGTTGCTAAGGCTGGATCAATTACTTCATCAGGATCGACCTCTAAAGTCGGTTCGTCCAAAGGTAAAATCGGATATGTAATTATTGGAATAATTGTTGGAGACTCAAATGGTGGATATGCAAGCATGATAACTTATATGCTCTTCTACTTTCACTTTGTTCGCGGAACACTTCATATATGTATGATTTAATATCGACAGCATTCCTTTATTTAGAAAGCGCTTACGCCCTTGCTCCTCTTTTCTAGAGGTAGCTCTTTTGTTTGCAAGAATGGCTTGTTAGAAAAAAAATGCCTTATATTATAACAACTAAACGAAGGATCCCG
Organism: Aleurites moluccanus; assembly: GCA_948193065.1. Taxonomy (NCBI): domain Eukaryota; kingdom Viridiplantae; phylum Streptophyta; class Magnoliopsida; order Malpighiales; family Euphorbiaceae; genus Aleurites; species Aleurites moluccanus. Next base: position 28,100 of record CANXYC011643590.1, read on the forward strand.
CATCTGCGACATGATTCCCTGCATGGCAGGAAAATGAATCTATGTTCAGAACCTCTCTCTATTTGAATGCCACTATCAGACAGAGCGAACCAAGCGAGACTTTATGTGGAGCCTCCTCATAGCAAGAAACTCTTATTCTTATCTTATCTATTCTGATTCTCTATGTAAGGAATCTCTTCGTGTCGCTAGCCCTTTCGTAGCGTAGACAAGGCTCTTTCGGCGGAAGGAAAGGTAGGGTAAAAAGACTCCAACTCCGTGTTGAATGGTATTCTTTTCTATACATAAAAAAAGAGGGTTTGAACTTGACTAAAAAACTCCATTCCATTTCAGGGGTCGAATCAAATAGATAGGAAATTTTGAAATATACACTTATGGAGAGAACCTAGTGTAGCTCAAAGATGGATAAGCGGAAGGATTGACTTATAAGAGCGAAATGATTGGCCTTATATATATAAATATCATAGAAAAGATTTCATTTCATTACAAGGGAGGTCCTCATGCCACCATCAATCATGTCTTCTGCATAGCGCATTCCATTCGTTCCCGGAACAATAAAAGGAAGGCAAAGAGCCTATGTATTAGCAGCGAGTGCAAAAAACTAACCAAGCCAACCATCCTCGAATGCATTCTTTTTCCCGTCCCCGATTGAAAATCTTCTATTCCCTAATAGCTATCGCTTGAGTGCTAGCACACTTTGAAATAGACATCCCTGCTATAGTCTAACTAAAACTCTTTAAGGTATTACACGAGTTTTATACTTTCCTTTTCTATTTATAGAGTTTATAGAGTAAAAAGAGCTCGCTGTCGCTGACTTGACCAACTAAACTAGCTTTTCTTTTCATTTCAAAACCCTATACCCTATTTTCTTTATGCTTGAGGGACAGGCTTTCGAGCTTGACACTTTACCCTGGAATTAGAAAAGAGTTGTTAGTCTTTTTTTTTCACCCACCCCTTATCGTACGAGTGATTCAATACCTGCGGAAGAGGATCTAACCAACCAAATGGAATAAGCTACTTGAAATGTCCCTACCACTGCTACAAGCTTACAACAAGACTATCGAACTTCCACTGGTTCATCGCACCTTTCTTTTCAATTACATCAAAACCTTTATCACTTGACCTTTTTCCTCTAACCATGCTTTACACACCCCCTAGATATAAACTTGCAAAAAGAACAAGGGCATAGAGTAATTTAAGGGATAATACAGGACTGGAAAGAGGGTCTAACCCCCTGACTGTTGGCACCGAGCGTAGTATATCGGCTAGACCCCACGCGCCGCACTTGATGGTCGATGCTTTCAACGATTAGATAGGTCTCCCCTCGTTCCCTATCGAAAGAGCACGCCCCTGACCTTTGAAAGCAAAGAAGTCCCCTTGTATTATGCCCCAATAGTGGTGTATGAAAGTAAATGAGAGTTCCAGCTCTAGACAAAAAGTCTTTTATGCACTTATCTCCTCTTGTATTTAGGCCATGTTTGGAAATTTTTATCGTTGGGCTTTACTAACAAAAAGTAAAGGGAGTGCATTGGGAAATCTAGATTCCTGCTTGCTCATTTGAAAATGGATTTGATTACTCTACCAAAAGGTTGGGTGATTAGACAATAGACTCGCTTACAGTCTTAATAAAGATAAAAGAAAAGATAACTCTCTTTAACCTACTACGGATGGCAACTCAAATGTTACCCTCCTCTATTCTATAGCCTTCGGCCCTATAAACCACTCCTACAAAGGGCTTAGCATCGAAAGCTACTACAACAGAGACTCCTTTGAGCTAGACCCGGCATTCATCGTCGCCTTCATTTCTGTAGGATTCTCTCGGCTACTTCCTTAGTGGGTAGTGGGAGACCTACTCCCTCCTTCTCGGATAGAGATGCTGGCCGACTCGCTTGGCTCGCCTATCTTCATCTCTCGAGCGACTTCCAACGCTTTCGCCTCCTCTTACGGATTCGGAATAATAGGATCCTCGACTTTACTTTACCTTGGAATCGTGGGCACTAGGATGTGAAGCTGTTCACTCTGCTTTTGCTGGTACAAAATCTGCTGCTAGTCTTTTTGCCATAGGAGCAGTTCTTGCTTTTGTTTCAGAAGCTCTTCTCGCTCAAGTCGACTCTGAACTCATGGTCTCATGTGAAAAAAGAAGAAGAGGGGAAGTCACCCGAGGCCGGGTCATAAAGCTTGGAATCTGCACAATAAGCTTCGACCCCGGCTTCCGATCTGCGAAGACTGTTTTGTTTGTACTTTTTTGTCCTCGTCGACATATTTGAAGCATTGATAGAGGGTGGACGGAACAACAAAGTTCCCGTGAATCCAAGGCAGTAGATTGTAGGACGTGTCGTTATCAATCACATAACACGTGATTTCAGACTTCAAGTCTGCCAACTGACACTTAAGGCGAACCTTACCAATCGCCCTTTTGGAGTCCGCATTGTATCCTTGGATGGTCATCTTAGTATGACTTAATTTACTGGTAGGGATTCCCTGGTGAGCTAGAGCACGAAGAGGCATTCTATTTATGGCGGACCCCGGGTCTATCTGCACTCATGGTCACTTGGCCTCCCCAATGTACCCGGAAGGGTAGAGCGGCCTGTTATCTTTCATGTCACCCAGGAGTAGGTCGTCCTTCGAAAAGACTATGTTGGCGGCCCGGAACTCTCTGATTGCCATACATTCCTCACACTCTTTAGGCTTCTTCCCTTTAGCTTCAACCCGATTTACGTAAGTGTCTTCTGGGCTTGCGAGAGAGCTTTGACTACTGCCTTTCTGGTTTCAGGAGAAAGACGTAGGAGGTCGTACATCGAAATTCTGGCAGGCTGCTGTGGCAGAGTCACCAGGTCATAGTCGAACGGTTCGTTCAGACTAGGTGGATTGCTCCCTCTGGCGAGCTCTTTTCTTTGTAAGGGCCTTAGAGGTTCTGCCAATCTCCTTAACACTTCTGTGCAATCACGGTGCTAATTTTTTCCCGACCGGGTGATAAAGTCCGTCCTCCTCATTAGTAGGATCCGACTCGGAATCCCTGACTGCATTTTCTTCCTCTATCATTTGGGGCTTATCGACTTTTGTGACGAGGACGGGTCCGACCCCCCTACACCCCCTCTTGCTCTCCCCTTCGTCTTTCTCAGCAACAACCACGTGGCAGATTGCCATAGCACCTGGGGACCCTTGGTCTGGCCCTGGGCCGTGGTATTTGAAGAAAGGACGGCAGGGCGAGCACATGTCTGGCCATAGCTGCTGTTCTTCCTTATCTTGACTCATGGCGTCTTCATCAGTGAGTAAATCCTCATCATCATCATCATCTTCCTCCGTAAGAGAAAAAAAAGGGACCACGGCCGCCATGCCCCCTGTCCATTCTAGCTATCAAGGTTAACTTGCCCCTCTTTCTTCCCTGTGAGCCTCTGCGTAGCAGGCCTCGATACACCTCTGCAACATATGGCCTCTCCGCCATGGCGGGTATATGCTAGCTTCAGGCGGGGTAGGAAATGCTTTTGAAAAGATGCCTTCGGGTATCTCTTCCCCTTCATACATTCGAGAGAAGCCTTCCCTTTATCTTTAATAGCATTGCTATCGCTAATCTCGAAATCTTCAAGCAACTCGATTAGGGTAGGCAGTGTGCATTCTTCTCTCGGCTCTAGAACAGGAATCGGGGAAGTTAGCCTTTCTTCTTTCTTTGCCAAAGCAGGGACCACCGTTATCATGCATGATGAAACCTCTTGGTCTTCATCTGAGGAGTGGTTTTGTTGCTCTTTTGGATTTCAGGTGGTCCGCAAGGGTGACCGGAACCCTTAATTTTTGCTTTGGGGAGTCATCGGGCACTTTTTCCTTCTTCTTAGGCTGCTTCTTACTTCTATATTTTTATCATCTTTCACTTCTCTTACTTCCTTTAATTTTACTTTTGGCTGTTGGGTTTTCTTGCTTTGGGGTAACCACTTCCCAATCGTCATCCTCATGGAGATCGGGGTCTCCCCACATTATATCTCCATTTGTGCTATTGACGGCTACCAACCCCCGCTCTATCTCTTCTGAGTCATCAGGGGTGACCCGAACTTCGGTGTCCAGAGGATCCATCTCTTCGACGGGTATAGAGGCTGGTTGCAGTGCTCCAAACCTTATAGACACAATGTTGGTAGTCGCTTGTCTTATGAGTGAATCTCGATCTATATCTATGGCCTATTTGATTGAAGCTGAAGGCCTGTTCAAAAGATCAGATAGGCGGATGGAAGCAAGAAAACGGCTGGATTGGCTGGCTAGCTCGTGCAATCATAAAATAAGTGCTTCGCCTTAGTAAGCTAGCTTTCTAAGCCCGGGTAGGACGTGGATCGATCATGACGAAAATGGACTTCTCCGTAATGTAATGTAAGAGAAGAGTCACAGTCCCTTCTCGACCAGACGAAGGAGATATGAATTCCATTCAGGCTTGGCTTGACCCTCCTGGAGGCGCAAAGTTCATCATTCAGTGTGGTGGGGGGCCTCGCCTGGCAGATTTGGATGACTTGGATGCTGGGGAGATCTGGATAGAGTCTCGCTCATAGATAGAGGAAGAGTACGCGCGCTACGGCTTAGGCAGTTGATCGGATCAGATAGATAGCCCTTCGGGCAACCAACCGCACATCAAATTCCGATTTGGAGGGATGGCTGAGTGGCTTAAGGCATTGGTTTGCTAAATCGACATACAATCTTCTTGTATCATGGGTTCGAATCCCATTTCCTCCGGCAGAACGGGCGGGCGTGAGAGAAAGAACCTCTTGGTGGAGTCCCCCGAATAGCACTACTTAGTGACTAGGAACGGAGAGCCTGTTGCGCGTTTTTTTTGTTTGACCGGCCTATCTTCTTTCTATAAGCAAGCTCCCTCCGGCCGTCCAGTCCCTGGACGGCTCTCGGTTCTTGAGCATGTTGGGAGATTAGGCGGCAGTTGAAAGAGCTGCTCGAAAGCTTGACGAACAAGCGAAAAAAGCCCTATATCTATATATTTTTTTAGTAAAGGACTTTTCCCTTACTAGTCAAGTGGTAAGGTAGGACGCTATTCGATGAAGAAAACAGACTTTAGGAAAGTGGTTCAGGTAGCTCAGCTGGTTAGAGCAAAGGACTGAAAATCCTTGTGTCAGTGGTTCGAATCCACTTCTAAGCGGGCGAAGGGTCCAAAGGACACGTAGCCGGGAGCGAGCCGGATTTTTAAATTCAAGTGAAAGAGGAAGCCAAAAAATATGAGCGCTCCTGCACTATACGGCTTTTTGGCGTCGCCATATCTTGTATCTTGCTGGAGGCAGATTTTCTAAAAAAAGCGGTTGATTACTCGGATTGGTTCTCGCGTCCCTGTGCCTAAAAGGATGGGCGGGTTCGGTTCAAGTGTTCATCGATCGGGTGGATCTATATGCTCCGGGGGGGGGTGATACGAGGTGTAGCGCAGTCTGGTCAGCGCATCTGTTTTGGGTACAGAGGGCCATAGGTTCGAATCCTGTCACCTTGATGTGGTATTCAGCAGCGGCATTCTCCCTTGACTTTGACACAAATTTTTTGAATCTTAATCGATTCTCAAGTGATAGCTTTGCTTGCTTCCTAGTGTCTTATAGCCCAAAAAACCCTGACTGTGAGTATATTCTCGCTCCTGTCCATCAGATCAGCTACTAAACTAAGGATGAACTAAAGGTAGCTTGCTTACTTAGTGCTTGTGATTTTTATCTATGGTTCTTGGATTGAAATCTACTTTCCTCATATCTAAGAAAATCGAATGGATTCGGTCTTATAACCAGCCGAGAAGAAAGGAAAATACGATCGAAGCTTTCCAAAGGCGACGAAATGCAATCGTTTGTACAGAAAAAAAACTAGCTCGTTTAGGACATCCATTTCAGTTGCATACTTGAGTGAGAAATACTAGGCCTTCTAATTAGGCCCTCTAATGTTGCGTGAGGAAAGGGCCAGCGATCTCAGACATATAACTAAAATGAGGAGATAGTTCGACTAGCCTGTATCTAATTCGTATTCTATGTTTATGTGATAAAGGGAAGGAGAACGCACTATACTCCTTCAGTTGCACTAGTGGATCATTCGTCAGCGTAGGAAGGCCCACCGAGCGAAGCTCTTTCTTTTTTTTTTTGGGTGAAGTGAAATTGTATCGTATGTTAGTTAGAGAGGTTGGCGAACTACTACGATCTATAGATTCCCCATCTATATCCAATCCCAACG